>BMAO01029315.1:0-50378 GCA_019973975.1 Trichonephila clavata
TTCGCTAAGAAATATATCAATAAGCCAATTGATTTCTGGAAAAATGTCATATTCGCCGACGAGAGTAAGTTCAATATCTTTAATCAGATGGCAGGAAATTAGTTTGGAGAAAACCTTGTACTGCTTTTTATAATAAAAAGTGTTACCTACAGTTAAACATGGGAGGAGGTTCTGTTATGATTTGGGGGTGCATGGCTAGCAAAGGAGTTGGTAATTTGTGTTTCTTTGATGGGAATATGACAGCTCGAACCTAGTTATATTGATGTGTTGCGAGATAACTTGCCACAAAGTGCAATACAATTAGGTATCAGTAATTCGTACTATTTTCAGCAAGACAATGATCCCAAGCATACTGCCGGTATAACACGTATGTGGTTGCTTTATCATGTACCCAGAAAACTTGCCACTCCACCGCAATCACCAGACTTAAATCCTTTGGAAAATTTGTGGAATTCTGTGGATTTAAAAATAAGAAAAAATATTTCAAGCAGATCTGCCCTTAAACAAGCTCTTATTGAAGAGTGGTCGAATACACTGATTCTACTGTTACAGAAAATTCAATTAAATCAATGCCAGCAAGATTACAAGCAGTAATAAATGCTAAAGGAATGTATACTAAATATTAGTTATTTGAAATTTGCTTATATATTTTATTTCTTTTGTATTCATACAGGTGTGCAAATACTTTTTTGGCAAGAGATATTTTAATTTTGTTACAAAAAAGCATTGTTATTTA
This sequence comes from Trichonephila clavata, assembly GCA_019973975.1. Classification (NCBI taxonomy): domain Eukaryota; kingdom Metazoa; phylum Arthropoda; class Arachnida; order Araneae; family Nephilidae; genus Trichonephila; species Trichonephila clavata. Next base: position 737 of record BMAO01029315.1, read on the forward strand.
TATTATTGTAATTTTCCTGTTTGTTTTGGATGATTAAACTTATTCTGATTTGGCAATACAAATTTTTTTATTTCTTAATGCTTCTTTTTGTGAATTGCAAACAAAAATGTAGGTGTGCAAATACTTTTTTTACCCACTGTAAGTATTCTTTTCCTAAAATTCTTAACTTTTCATGTTCTTAACCTCTTTTACAGTATTGTGAAAGCAATCTGATTTTTAACTAACAATTTATTAATATTCCTTACCTTGTAATTAATTTCTTTAAAGAAATGTAAAGGTAAAAAACATCTGAATATAGTGAAGTATTTCTTTTTAATACGAATCTCTTGATCTCTGACTCAATACAAACTGCTTGAAATATATCATCAGATTGAAAACAATTATTTAGTTATATAATTGGTACAATTCTCTCATTTGATTTTGAATGTGTTGATAAGTATATATCATTTAATAACAGTGTTTTGGAGTATCTTAGACTATACACTATTAATCAAAGAAATATATGCTTCCATTCAGTAGCTTCTATTTTTTTAAAGAAAGCAATGAAAGTGTTTTATTCCATATTTTATTTCTGCTAAAAGATTATAACAGAAAACTTATTCTTCAAAAATATATAATATATTATAGAAACATTCGCTGAGATTTTTAAAAATCAAATATAAAATGAATAACGTAAAGTATAAATAATTTAAATCAATAAGTAATATAAATCGAATATAAATAATATTTCAAAACATTATTTTCCTGCAGTTTTGAAGTATTAATACATTTTTTAAAGAAACTTTAATAATCATTCTGTAAAAATTGGTTTTTTTAAATTTCATTTTACATAAGAAATTATCAGTCAGTATTCTTAAAAATTATCGTTTGCTTTCGTAAAAAAAATGGCAGAACAACTTCTTAATATGAGATAAACATTGATGCCAATTTTTGAAAATAAAATATCAAAAATATAGTGAACTAGTTTTTGAAAAAAAGAGAAAAATACAATAAAAAAACTTTATGACATCAGTTTTATATTGAGTATTTAAAAATAAAAGAAAAAATACTTCCGTCCAAAAAAGAAATATAATTAGTCCATTGTATTTATTTTTTACTTCTTAAGAAGATTTTGCTGCAAAAGAAGTGTAAACAGGATAATGATACATATATAAAGGATACGCGTGACGAAAGCTTTCGAATTTTAAGTTATTTCCTATTTGTAAATGTAAAGTTCATTTTTTTGATTAAGGTACTGAAACTCCCAGCCTTTTTGAAGAAAAAAAAACTTACTTATAACTGTACTATAAATTTACATCTTTTTTTTTTTTTTTAAAGGACAATAACTTTAATGAATGACTAAGTTCTTTTTGTAGAAGGAATTCTACAACAAAGCACAGGAAATGTTCTGCAAAACAAATTAAATAAAGCCCTTAAAACCTTTTATTTTAAAATTGCTTTGAATTCGAGTTGATATGTCTTATTTTACAGCACATTTTTTATATTCAGTTAGAAGAAATGAAAATGGAAGAACGCTACAGACTAGAGAAGTAAGAAAAAAATATAGCTTACTAGATGACATTTAAAAACATCTGAAGTAAACGCCCTTAATGCTAGCAAGATATCCAAACACGCGTTCCAGAGTTTTGCCAAACACAATAACAGAGATTATGAAGCAGAACATCCATAACAACTGTTTCATTATTCTATTATACTAATTAACAATCGATTAAACAAGCCTTTTTTCCCTTGTAGAGCACATATGAAGGTTAAATGTTCAGGTCAATGTACTATTATAAAAGCACTGTTTTTTAAATTCAGAACACGATGCTTTTTCTTCTCCCGGCGTTTAAAATGTATATCTTTTTTCAGGAAAATTAATAAGTAAATTTTAAATTTTTATATTCATAAAAGTTTTTAAAATGTTGCAGAATATTATGTAGGTAATGTTTGTTACGCTTACTTTTTGGAGAAATTTTTTTTAATATTTATGCAGATAATTTTTTTTAATTCATTTTTTCCAGCAAAAGAAATGCTTTTTCTTCATTATGAACTTTTTTCCATATAAAAATCTGTACGTGCATTTTGAATGAGAAGCCAGTTGTACATTTTTTGTAATTAATATACTTTAATTAAATACGGATTTTTAAAAAAAATCCTTAGACATTTTATCACAATCTACACCTAAAACTATGCTGATTTATTTCACATTAATAAATAAAACACTAAGTTTTAAATAACGCTGAAAGTTGGAATTTTTATCAAATATTGACAAATCGATATGCAATAATAAACATTATCTGCACAAAAAATAACAAAAACAACAAAAATAAACATTATTACGCAAAACTGAATCAATCGGAAGTATATATACTATATAAAGTATTGTAAACAGACACGTTTACGAACAGAAATGTTATTATTACATGCGCTAAAAATAACATACCGATGGAGTATTTAAAAGCGCATTTCTGATGAAAACATTTATGAAGAGATGGAAAATAAATATTAATATTTATATAAATATTTTTTAAAACATTGAATGTTTATAAAATATTTAAATTGAATTGTGTTTCTCTATTAACAAAATCATTTGAAAACAAATTTCGAGGACAAAATGTATATTCTTGTCAGAATGAGTAAGTTCAATATTTTCAATTTCGGTGTAAATGTCCAAATATAGGAAAAAGATAATAATGATATTGTTTTGTGGATTTGAATCATAATTTGTCGCTTAAATGAGTAGATATCACGCATATAAGAGGATATGTAGGTGACGCATTTACACGTTATCACTAAAAAAAAGAGGAAAAATATTGTTTCATAATACAAAATGTTTTTAACAATGTCAGCAATGCTCACCCGAAAAAACTATTCAAAGCATAAACTATGCTTTTTATTATTTATAAACTATGCTCAGAGAAATTTTAAGAAAGTAAATAAAATTTCTATCAAATAAAAATATATATATTTGATAATTAATTAAAAATTGTCAAAAGAAAATGTTCATATTTGTTTTCTTATAGAATGCTTATAATTTGTAAAAACAGAATTAGAGTGGACACAAAAGCGTTCGTACACTTGCAATATCATATAAAATTTAATGTGTTCGACTAATAAAAGTTAATAAATCGGAATTGTAATTTTTTGTGATATCTTTCACTTGTTTTTTATGGAATCATACAATCATTTTATTAAAAATAAAATAACTATTATTTTTTAAAATTAATATTAAAAAACTACTAAAAAATTACGCCACAAAAAGTCTTCGTACACAATAAAAATCCAACATAGCTTTAAATATTGTATTTCTTTCTTAATTTATTACTTAGTATGATATCTTTAAGATTCCACAACAACTTTTAAACATCTTGATATAGATTTAATCAGTTTTTTGTAATTTCTACATCAATTTTTCTCCATGCTTCTGTTATTATTGTTTTTACTTCACATTATGTGTTTATATGTCATGTTTTCTTTTTTTAAATCAAATTCTCACCAAATATGTTCTACTGGGCTAAATAAACTGATTGAGGAGGTGTTTTAAGAATTTGGTGATAATTATAGAGACACCAAGGTATACATTGAAAGCAGGGCGCAGGGCGCCATTATCTTGTAAAAAAATGAAATCATTTCTAATATCCAAGTTTTCGGCGTATAATTTAAAAAAGTTTTTTTAAATATTTAAATGGAGCTCATGATTCACAATACCATCAAAAAATACCTAATTACCCATTCATGAAACCAATTTACACCCCCATCCGTAAAAACAGCTCCTCCATGGTTCACTGATCCAACTAGATTCTTGGGGTTAAGTTTCAGAAAATTCATCATTGACAGCAAATTGATTGGGATGAACGGCGTATATTAGTTTGTAAATGAAAAAAATAAGAATTTAATCCCTTGAATTTATGTGGAACAAGAACATCGGAGGTGGAGTTGAAGATATTCTTGCGTTGGGGTATAAATCGGCTTCAGGATTAAGTATATAATTTGGTACTTTTTGATGGTATTGTGAATCATGAGCTCTATTTAAATATTTTTAAAAAACTATTTTAAATTATCCATCCAAAATTTATATATTGAAGGTGACTTCATTTTTTAACAAGATAATGACCCCAAGCACACAGCTCTCAAAGTACATTTCTGGTGTCTCTATAACTGTCCGAAATTCTGAAAAACCTATTCATCATTTGATTTAAGCCTAGTAAACCTACTTGGTGAGAATTTGATTTAAAAAAAAGAAAACGTGACATATAATATATAAAGTGAAGTAAAAACAATACTTACAATAGTATGGAGGAAAATCGATGCAGAATTACAAAAAACTGATTAAATGTTTAAGACGTTTAAAAGTTGTTGTGTACGCTAAAAGATATCCTACTAAGAACTAAATTCAGAAAGAAATACAATATTTAAAGCTGCGTTGAGATTTTTGTTAAGTGTACGTAGACTTTTGAGGAGTAATTTTTTAGTAGCTTTTTAATTATTAATTTTAAAAAATAATAGTTATATGATTTTCAAAAATTGATTATATGTCATTCCATTAAAAACAAGTTGCAGATATAAAAAAATTACAATTCCGATACATTAATTTTTTAAAGTCGAAAACATTAAATTTTATAGGAAATTGCAAGTGTACGAACACTTTTGGGGTCCACTGTATATTAGGACAATTATGAGCTCTTTTTTTTCATTCTGACTTGTATGACATCTCTTATATAACGAAATTTACGGTTAGACAAAGACGTTATGACATTCGCACGTCCTTCATGAGCCGTTAGAGAAATATGAAATGAAAGGTAGGTGGAAAATGGAATTTCGCATCCGTCTTTTTGCATTGTGAGGGGATTGAATTCAAATCCTGATTCATCTCGGCTGTTTGTTAATTTTATACAGTCTCAGAAAACCAACCATGATAAGAAATAAATCCATTGAGGTCAAAAACACATTGAAGATGTCGAAAAGAACTATTTTATTTCTGGAAGAGATTGGAGTATTCGATATATTTAATTCAGACAATACAATTCGTGACGAATTTTCAACAGTTTTTAAACTAAATCACGGAAGAAAATTCTGAAACTTTAACTCATTAAAAACATTTCTGTAAAGTAAAAAGCTAATTTAAATAGTTCACAGAAATTATGTTTTTACATTGTAATAAACTCGTGTAGGATTCAGTAAGTACCAATAATTTCTATAAATCTATGAGTATTGATGTTAATTATAAAAATAAATTACTTTTATTGTTGTTTGTTAGAGTCACACTATACAACAACACGAGGGCTATTGGCGAAGACTTTGTAATTTTAAATGTTCAAAGTTCTAATACTTTAATTAAATTGACTAAACGAATCAAAGCAAAACTAATTAAAGAATGCAATTAGCAAAGGGATTTCTGTATATTAGAATGTATCATATTATATAGACAAATTACCAATTAACTGTTGACTTGTTTCCTGTTTTTTAAAAAAAAGTATTTTTTTTTCTTTTTACCCTTTGATTTCTTGATTATTTTGTTATTTTTATTTAAAACGTTTTTTTATTTGCTTTACAATACTCGAAAAGCAATCATGAATATTAAATTTCTTAATATGGATATGATTAAAAAAAGTTCGAATGATCTGTATTTTAAATAAAAAGCCTCATACTAATACAAATAAAACTTTATTTTCAAGATAAAAAATAACATGAATTACACTTCTCAGTCAAGAATTTTCGAAACATTTAGCGAAGAAATCGCCTATATTACTTTCAAAATCTGCAATCTTCTTACTTTCAATGGAAAAATAGATATATAATAACAAAAAAAATTCTTTGGTTTTTATTTTGGGACGGACAAGTTTGAATATTCTTTTAGAATTGTCTAAGATTTCCAAAGAGAAAAAACTCTAAATTCAATGACAGAAAATACCTGTACACTAAAGAAATTCTATTCTACATTGAAATAGAAAATTGACACATGTGATCCATTTTATTTATGTGTGTGTCTGCCTTATACAAAACTTTCCTCTAACTTTAGCCATAATCAGAAATAGAACCTTATCAAGCTGTCTTTTTCCTACTGCATAGATGAAAAATGACGATATCTTTCATTAAGTGAGATTATTTCCTTGAAGAATTTGACGATTACGTTTCAGAATATTTTGACCTTGTGATAATGTGTCATCGCCATTGACCATGGGTGTGGTGACCACTACAATAATTATATAAACGTCAAAGTCCTACGAGTGTCATAAAGTAGAGATGCAAGGTGCATGAATTTATCTGCTTTGAGTCAAAATAAAACTAGATTGTAATTGCATTTTTGAATAATTTAAATCAATAAAATTAAATGTAATTTTTACATAAAATGCATAATGTTTTTTTTATTTTTGTGTAATTGTTTAAAGTTATTTATTTTAAACAATGAAAAAGAAGACACACACACACAGTTCTTATTTTTTAATATTATTCGAATGGAAAACGTTAATTTATGTAGACATCAAACATGGTTTATTTTTTTATTTTGAAAAATTCTCGAAAAAAAAAATCGTTTGAGAGAAAAAGCTTTTTTTACGTTCTATATTATTGATCAATTCATTTGGTTTTATCTCCGTTGCTTCTATACTCAATAATCAAGAGAGCCATTGTAATAGCATTTGCTTCTATTTTAAATTCTTTCTTAATAATAATTCTTACTAACTTAATTCTTTTAATAATTAGTTTTTCAAAAAAAAAAAAGGGAAGGTTGAAATGTTTTTTTTTTTTTGAAAAAAGGGAGTTTGAAATGTTAAAAAAATTGACTTATTCTGTTAAATAAGCATAATTTCCATAGAAAAAATAAAAGCAATGTTCATCAATTATACGCTTCATTATTAATTGCCAGTCTATTTTCTATACCTTATAGTGATACTTCAAGCATTCTCTATAGCTACAAAAGTAATTGTAATTTCAAAATATTTTTTCCTTTGAACATAATATAATTTTACAAAAGATTTTTTCATTTACATACCCCTTCTTATAACAATATTTCTTGAATATGAAAAATATTTTTCACACATTACAATAATGTATGAACAAAACATAATTAAGCAGTTTTTTTTAATAAAATAGCTGCATATTATCTTTTAAAATATAATAAAACTGATAACATTAATTTTTTTTTAAAAAAAAAAGGTAGTTAAATAGACACCTTTATCAATTTCATTTGTCATGTTTTACGTTTATTTTATCAATGCACATATGAGAGTTAGCATTTTTTGATTCTGAAAAATATGCACTATTTCTTAAAACTGCAATAGCCCGTGCAACGCAAAGAAATTTCGAAAAAGAATATTTTACTGGAAGAGAAAGCCCGTGCAACGCCGGGCCATGCCAGCTAGTAATTCTTAATATAATTTAATTCTTTTAATAATTAGTTTTTCAAAAAAAAAGGAAGGTTGAAGAAATGTAAGTTTAATGATGGAAATTCGTCACAAATTACAAAAGAATTTGTCTCGAAACGTAATATATTTTAATTGTTTGGATTATTCGAAACTAATAAACTTCTCTTCGAATTTCTGTGCTCTATCCTTATTTGGTCTTTTTTTGCTGTTGAGGATACACATATTTATAATAAATTCACGAAACATTCATGGCCAGACTATGGATTTAAATCATTTATAGACAAGAATATATTCTTTCCCTTACCAAAAAGACATTTTTTTAAAATTCTTTAGACGTATTAACGTATTTTCGAAATAAATTTTTATAGTATCACATGCATTTTGAATTGAACGATGTTTTAATCAATTTAGATTGAAGATAGTAATTTTCGTGTTGGATTAATAACCTCTCGTCACATTTAAATTACTTCTCGCAAAGAGTGTTGACATTTTGTGACTGTTTATTTTAAATATATATTCCCCCTATTTTCCTGTTTGTATTCTTGAACAATAGTTACTCTTACGCAAATTATGTCACCTCCAATTTCATAATACAAATATTATCTTATTAAAATAAACTTAAAAAATTATTGATTCATAAGGTAATGAATGCATTATTATTAAATTGTATGGCAATAAAAACACTTAAAACTACGTTCGATATTTTACACGCTTTAATAAATCAGTAATCGATATGTTTCGTACCGCTTGATAAACATGCCTTTTGTTTACTGTGATATCATCTATCATTATAATCCTTTAATTAGCTGTCAATTTTATAATTTAAATAAAATAAACACGATTAAGCTATGGGTAACAAATTACGCAAAGAGATTTTTTATAGACATGTTATCAGTAGCGCACAACAAGAGATGTTCACGAGTCCGGAGCAACCTCCTCCCCCAGTACTTGATTTGTTTTTCTCGATTGATTATAATCCTATGTTCATCGTAATAAAATTTAATTATGTATCTGTTATTAATAATTTATTTCATTAATTAATGTTAATTATTTATTCAATAATTTTTTTGCTGTTCTCGACAATGTTTTTTGCTCTAGAACAGTGGTTTTCAAACTTTTTCAACTCACGGAACCCCTAGAACGTGAAGATGCTTTAATGGAACCCCTAGAACTAGAAAGTGTTTTTGTCGAACCACATTCTATACACATTCTTCGAAGAATATATTTCAAAGCAATATTTAAAGTAGATCAAAACATGTTATAGGCATCTTATGTATAAGCAATTAAAAATATTGCATTTATTATTAAAAAATTCTAATATAATTTTTAAATATAAATTTACTCATTAATAATATTAATTTGTGATTCAAGTGTCACCTATATCCTTGGATTATATTTAATAACTGGGATATGTGCTTGCTTCACTCTAGGTCTACTGGAATTAAATGCAATCGCATTACATATATTCTTAGTTTAATTTGTTTTTATAAGTTGCTTTTGGGCCACTTACGTTGAGAAATATATTTCACTTAAACACAATGGTATTAAAATGTTTACAACTGTGTGGGAAAACTCATGTTATTTCGCATGAAAAAGGGAGAATTTACAACCTAAAATTTAGAAGATATTCTTGCCTAAATTTAGACATTATTGCTCCCTTCCCTTCATTTATAGGTGTAATTTTTCACAAATGTAAAGAGATGCATTTTCCATTAGAAAACTAATTTTGCAAGACACATTGTGCTAACTAAAGAGTATAAAATTATCTCGTTGAACAATAGAATATTCACAATCTAGTAGGAATATATATATAAAGATAAAATGTTTTTAATATTCCTTAATATTTTATAATAAAAGTTTAAAAAGTGTTGCAAAATGAAGTCATTATAAATAATTCAAATTTTGATGAATCGGAAGAGCTTTATATACTTGTAACTATATAAACTTCATAGAGAACGTGAATCCATATTGCATACATATTTATTTCTTCGCAATTTTTGTATTATGACTCGTGGAACCCTAGGGTTCTGTGGAACACAACTTGAAGACTACTGCTCTAGAATACGCCTGGCGGCTTATTAGGGTATGATACGAGAATGGTGGACTTTCGACCCTGGATTTCGACCTTGGACCCCCGCACCCCTCTTGAAAAATTCTTGTGTGCGCAATTGCATGGAATAACAGTAGAACGTCGTTTATCCGAATCAATTGGGACCGGACACCTTTCGGATACGCGATTATTCAGACAACCGAAAACCGAATACAATTCATGCAGTATATGAAACCGGACACTATAGGAATATTGAAAATCATCCCATGCGGGAAAGTGCTTGAAGAAAAAGCAAAATAGGTGCAAAATGTCCCAATTTTACCTTGATTGTGGAAAATAATCACTTATTTTTCGCTGCACCACTGTACACCTTCGTTTTTTCGCTGCAAGGTCTCTGATTCTCTTCAGCAGCAGTAGTTGAGTAGGACAGCACTCTGACTGTTGTTCGTACTACTCTATAGCTGTCTTTAACACAGAAACGCGTCAGAATTTGATGGACGATTCCATATTTCAAGTTTTGTCTCTATGTTCAAGATTTTGCGCTTCCGTTTTGAATTCGAAGCCATAGCAGTTCACAACTCAACAAAAGAGCACATACACACACCTTTACTTGGAAACAAACTGACCTAATATTCAGCGCAGATGTTTACCAAATCACACAACTGAAACTCCCCAAATATGGATTTTCCCGTCACTTTTGGCCTCACGCGAAACAACTGTAGAGCATTGCACTGTTCAAAAATGTATCCTGACTTTGGTCCCGATATTTGACCCTCCGGATAATAAACGTTCGGATAAACGACGTTCTATTGTGTATACAAACTTGTCAATATGAGATAATTACAAAAGCATGCAAGTTTATTTTTAATCAATTTTATTCTATGTAAATTAAATTTACTGTTAAGTCTCCTCACATTCCCCACCCCTAGCGAATAAGTCACGTCCTTTTAATTTTCGAATTTTTCTCTTTTATTCCTGAGATAATACACCGGTGCGTGGCAAGAGCGGACGTGGTTGGAGCGGACACATAACATTTCGTGGTTGGAGCGGACACATCCCCCCCCCCCATCTTAGAACAAACTCGATTACCGAATTACAAGGATAAATACATTTTTGCCAATCAAATTTAATTACTTGTTTTAAATTGTTAAGATGTTATAGTGCGAATACATTTTAAACATAGCGAAATATAATAGAAATAAAAACTTTCAGATAAATATTTAAAAATTAATAGTAAGTAACAATATAATGAAGGGTATGAACGAATTTCAGGAATTTTCTGGAAAACTGTATTTTAGAGTCAAATATTAGAACAGGTGCAATAGAGCCATAAAATTAGTTTCATGAAAGGCACTAAAAATAAATACTAGAAGTAAAATATACAAATAGATAAAAGAAAAATAAATACAAGTAAATAAATGCTAACTAACTTTTATTTCAAGGACCATTGGATTTAATCCAACCTCGTTACAAAACAAGATTTTAAATATTTTCCTAGATTGTTTGATGTTTCGAATTGTTTTAGGATGTTTTCAATTTTGCATCCCCCCCCCCCTTTTTTTATTCCAGGGTCGCCTAATTCTCTGGATTTCAAATTAAAAGACACTTTTTGCGTTTCTTCTTTTAGTATTTTAACTAATAAGTATATTAATTTGAAATCCAGATAATTGGGCGACCCTGCAATAAAGAGAGGGGGAAAAACATACGCAAAATTGAATGAAAGAATTGAAAACATCCTAAAAGAATTCGAAACATCAAACAATCTAAAAAATTATCTAAAATCTTTAAGTTTTGTAACTAGGTTCGATTAAATCCAATGGTAAATGATATTTTTGCCTTGAAATAAAGGTTAGTTAGCATTTATTTACTTGTATTTATTTTTCTTTTATCTACTTGTATATTTTACTTCTAGTATTTATTTTTACTTCCTTTCATGAAACTTATTAATTTTATGGCTATTGCACCTGTTCTAATATTTATTTGACTCTAAAAATACAGTTTTCCACAAAATTCCTGAAATTCGTTCATACTCTTCATTATATTGTTACTTACTATTAATTTTTAAATATTTCTCTGAAAGTTTTTATTTCTATTATATTTCGCTATGTTTAAAATGTATTTGCACTATAAGATCTTAACAATTTGATACAAGTAATTAAATTTGACTGGCAAAAGTGTATTTATCCTTGTAATTCGGTAATCGAATCTGTTCTAAGATGGGGGGGGGATGTGTCCGCTCAAACCACGTTGAGTTTCAAAGTGTCCGCTCAGCCCACGAAATGTTATGTGTCCGCTCCAACCACGTCCGCTGTAGCCACGTCACCAATACACCACCCCTACCCCCAATATATATATATTTTTCTGCTGGAAGATAATATTATTCATGAATTATTTATGTGTATCATGCATAAATTTGGTTTCATTAATTTTAAATCCTTTTCTTCAATGGATAATTTTTTTTTCAATTTCAATAGGAGTTAATATTTTCAAGATGTTTAACAATTTCGAGTATTCAATTTGTGTTTAAATCTTAATTATAAACCTCACCCAAGCTGAAGATATTTTTATTTGTAGAATGAGAGATCGTATTTTTTTTAAATATATTTCCCGGTAATTTTATTTAGATGCTGAAAGGAACAACTAATGTAAATATTTTGTTTAAAAATAAAACAGGTTTTTGCATAGTTACACAAATTTTTGTTTCCCTTGAAATAATTATAAATTCTTTATCCATAAAATAATTCATCATCTAGGTTAAATAATTTTTCCATAAAAAAAAAGGGAACTGTATATTTTTGAGATATCACAGTATTACTATTAAAAATATTTAAAAAATAAAAGTATTCAAGAAAAATATAAAAAATTTGAGAAGAAATATTTAAAAAGAAATACTCTCTTAAAGGAATATTTTTTAAAAAAAGAAAAATAAAAATTGCATTTAAACTGAAACAAATGTGTAATTTTAATTTTAATTTTGTTTTATTTTAATTAATTGCTAATATAGTTTACTATGCTTTAATTATCTGCATAAAACGTATGTCAGAATGATAAATAATGCAACGCAATTTTCAAAAAAATCTTCGAATAAAGTTCATCGCATTTGGAACAAATATCACATTACATTAAACAATCGAAGCTTATGAAATCAAATACTTCTCATTTACTATGACAAAGAGCATTTAAACAGCTGAGTGTAAATAGATAGCAGTCAAATAATGGAAGGATTAGGATTTCAATATCTCTTTTCTGTGAAAGTTTCGTATTCCTTTCATGTGATTGACTCTATCCGAGAAAAAGCGAAATAGTAGCCATCTTTCGAGGAACAAAATGTAGAAATTATACATCAGTACAACTATCAAATTATGAAAGGAATGCGTTTTAATCAACTTCGATTAAACAAGCAATGTAAATATAAGAATTAATTTTGGCAATTTTTTAAAAAATTATATATGATGAATTTAATTTATTAATGGATGTATTAAACACATTTCTACTTCTTATTTCAATATGTAAAAATAATTAAAATAAAACGTATTTAAAGAATTTAAAAGTCTTTTATTAATTTATTTTTAAAAAAATAAAAGAAAAGTATTTGAAAAATTTGACTTAAATACTATAAACATTTATAAATTATCCTGAAATGTTTTATTTTTTTAAATTTCGAATTAAAATAAGATGTGGCAACTACATTTGTAGATTTTGAGTATTACGGAAATGTTTATAATGATTTCTCATGGTTTCATGAAAATTAGACGATATCTAGATTTTTCTTACTAAAATCAGCTACGATGAAAAAGTCTGTGAATTTATATAGAAAAAGATAAATAAATTAAAAACTTGATAAATTTAATAAAATTTGAGCAAAATGTAATAATTTATTTTATCTATATCAATTATATCTAATTAATTACGACTAATTTTTTCACAAACATAAGCGTGGCCACGGTAGCCGAGTGGCTATGATCACGTGATTGTGGCCGGTGTTGTTGCATTCGAGTTATGGGTTCGAATCTTGGTACCTCTGAAGGGTTGATGCGCTTTAAATACACTGTTGAAAACAATTAAAGGCAGGAAAGATTTTTTAAAATACAAGAACAAAATAATCAACTTCTATATGTTGTGATGTGGCCGCTTTCCTTTCCCTAATTGCTGAGAAAAAGTGGCTTGAATGGGTGGTCAAGAATTCTGACCTCTGTTCCCACGACCATTCCTTAGAATCCGGGAGTGGACATATTCCCCGGCCTGTGTGGAATTTCCGTTTCTCACGCATCCTGGGCGACGGCGTGTCTGGAGGCGGACACCCGACATTATGCGTTGGAAATTTCCCACGTTTGAGGAGCCGACGGACAAGGGACAAAGGAAAGCCGAAAAGAAGAACCGGGGAGCAACCTAGGCTTTAAAAGGCACGGCGAGAGAATTTGGGAGGAGACCGAGAGAACCGTTCAGAGGCCTCTCAGGCGATATACAGCGAGAAACCCACTGCATCAGCATCTACGTTTAGAGACGACCAGCGAAGCCGAATGACTTTGGCCCCTATTACCAATACAGAGAGAGAACCGTTCAGAGGCCTCTCTAGCAATACACAGCGAGAAACTCACTGCGTTGGCATCCACGTTTAAAGTCGAACTGTGAAGCCGAAGGACTGTGGCCTCTATTACCGATAAAAAGGTGTCAACTTAATGTGATTCTCAAGATAAAGTGGATGTTTGAGACGAGCCGAACTTTACTGTAAAAGAGACTGTGATCCCAATCTCGGAACGAGTGTAAAAATATTCAAGTTCATTTTCCTTGTAATAAATTGTTTTGATAAGCTGATTAAAGTCATTACAATGTAAATAAAGTATCAAATGATAGCTCAGCTCTACGCAGACACCTCTGCCCCGCAGTTGCCATTGACGTCGGAAGGTAGTGGTGTTGTGATAGCGTTTGTGTACATGTATCTCAAACTTGTTAAACTGAAGTTTGTAGCATAAGGTCGTTTTGAAACATCGTAGCTTAGTTCAATCCTTGAGGACCTTAGTTCAATCCTGGACGTCTTTGGACGCTCAATTTCTGCACGAAAATCAGCTCCAAGAACCATCGATGAGCACAAGAGTGGGTGGTGTTGTCACAGGGATTGATAAGGATCCCGGTAAACAGTATGAAACACCGACGCGAGAGTTGTTTAGCTGTTAGAGGTGATCATTCACCCTATTAGACATGCTCTTCTCTGACGGACAGGTCGTTGATCAGCTGCTTTGCTGGACAAAGGACAAATTTTCTTATTTAGGGTGCAGGTAGTGCCGATTAAGTTTTTCTATATATTGGTCTTATATCGGATGATATATTTTGGTCAAGTTTGGTTTTATTTGCTCAATTAGTTCTTTTTTTTATTGCAAAAAAAAAATTGTTTGTCCTTTAGATTGTTTTCACCAGTGTATGTCAAGGGTTCAAGTTTTTACACTGGATGGTGTAGGAACTTAGAAATTGGAATACCAACTCAGAGGTCTTTGGTACTTAACCGAAGTTCAGGGCTATGAGGCGCGTCACCAACAGCTGACATGAAGGTTGTGACGGATCTATACGGTTCCTTCTATTAACCTCTGGGGAATTCTTTTTGGGGAAACATTTTTTCAACCAACTTTCTCCGAAGACAGAAAGCGTGATTATGCAAATTAAGTTTAATATATATATTCTGTATTCGCGAGTTTGAGAGTTAGTGAAGTGAGAATAGTTTAGAAGGGAAGTGAATTGTGGATAGATGAGAAGTGTGGTAAATCGGCAGTGAAACGTATACGTAAACAGTGTAGGAAGCAAGAAGTCGGAATTTTAAGAAAGTGCTTAGTTCAACTGTTGGAGCCATGTTAAAGTAAACGCAAGGATTAGAAGACCGCTAGAGTTCAGGTACTGTGATCCTTAATCAAGTTCATGTTAGAGAGTTAAATTATTAGTGAGGTCATTAATTAAACAAGCTCTGTATAAAGTTATCTTAAAGATACATCTGCATGATTGTATATATCCCCCCCCACCTTTTCGCATCTCGTCTCCCCCCCCCCCCCCGTGCTCTGACTGATCAAGTTATTTTATTTAGAGTGTTATTTGTGTCTGAGTTGAATATAGTGATAAATAAATAATTTTTAAGTTCATCATGTCGTCTGATCATTTAGTTCCCCCCACACCTCTAGCCGGGACACAGAGAAGAAGGGATGTAAATTCCTTATAAGGTTCAAAATGTGACATTGATGACAATCTCGGAAACATAAAACTTAAACCTAATCTGAGCCCGAGATAAAATTGCTATAAAAATATAGTAATAATACACTTCACTAATAATATTTAAATTGAAGAAATATCTAGATAGAATGAAGTAATTTTTAAATTTTAGAATCAACGTAACTTGTGTTCGTGATTCAAAATTTTGAGGAAAAAAGCGAATTAGTATAACGTACGATAAGATACTTTAAAAAAAAGACTTTTTTGATTTTTTTAAAAAGAAATTTGAGAGTAAATGAAGACTAATTTTAAAAAATTATAAAATTTAGGAAGCAGAAAAATATAAAAATGAGGGTAATAGGTGATTATTATACTTAAAATTAGTGCACAAATATTTTAACAAAAAAAAAAGAAAGTTACTGTGCGCAATATTCAAAGATTGAAAATTATCATACCATTGCTTTTTCATAATTTTAGTTTATCCAACAGAATATTTCGTTATGATTATCTGTAGAAATACAGATGTAATTAAAAAACGCAAATATTAATAAAAATAAAAATGAATTTCAGATTACTGAGTTTATTAATAGCGTTTCGCTGGGTATTTTAAGATGTGAGGCTATGTCTGGTAGTATATATAACTTACTAATATCTGCCGCCCATCCAGTATGGTGGTTAGTGAAGATGATCGTGATGCCGTTTGGCCTGGGTTCGATTCCTGAGGAAGGCATGGATTTTTGTAAATGTATAGTGCCTTCGCGGCATGGGGTACTCTAAATAGCCATCGAGCCGCAATTCCTCTCGTGAGGTTGGTGGAAGGGGAAGAGAGGTGGGAGGCCTCTGACCAACCCCAGTGAGTTCTCTCTCAAAAATTGGGATGGAACCGAGCAAACTCGTTCTATCATTCTAAGTCTGTGCATCAAAAAGTTGAAGAACTGGAATTTTTGTATTTTAGTCCCGTAACTCCCTCTGGATGTGATATTTCGAAAAACTCGTTCACAATAGATTTCTACTCAACAAAAGAAATACGCTTTCAAAATCTCTAGTGTATAGGTCTAATATATATATAGTTCCGGAGATCTCTTGATGAGTGAAGGAGTGAGTAAGTGAGTGAAGGGGAATGAGTGAGTCAGTGAACAAGTGAATTGCTTTTCTTTTACATATATATCTAGATTATTAACAAAAATCGAATGATGTATCTAAACGTAAAAACAACAGATTATTTAAAGATGTTTTTTTAATACTTTTGTGGAAATTAAAAAATAGTAAAAGGGCAAAAGAACCTAACACTTTCAATGTTACTTATGTAACCGTATTTTTGTGTTTTTAATTGGGGGAAAATATTTCCGATTTATGTACAATAATGAATTTAGATTTATATGCATTCCTCTTTTTCATTTTAATTTCTCATTTCTCATTCACACACACAATATATAGAATTACTAAGACATTGAGCAACAAATAAGCGATACATAAAAACGTAAATTGAGCATATTTTAAGCCATATTTAGAAGTATCAAAACAATGAATCATTCATATTTTCCCCCATCCATTTCTAATGACTAAGTAATTCTCCAATCCAAAATTATCGGAAATCCCTGAGAACACAGTCATTCATATTAACAGGAAACTCAGATAAGAATCAAAATAAACGCAAGCACGAGATGATGTGACGTATATGTACGAGTATCTCCATCAACTACAGCTGTATCATCGCTTTCAGTTAGTACGCAGAAATTCTGTTTCGTTTCAATGTATTCTTATTTTTTTCACTCTAACAAAATTTGAACAGGTTATGAACTGATCTTTCAAAAGTTAGAACAGCTTTTTAAGTTATGACTTAAGCCAATAAACCATTCAGATTAAAAATGAAAGGTAATGATTAAATATTATAATAAGTGGAAGGTATTGCATACACTTCAGTAGGGTAATACATCTATTATACATATTATAAAATGTGTTACTGTCGGAGCAATAAAGTTAACAATTACGATTCGTATCATTCGAATAAATATTTACATCGATATTCAATTATAGAAATTTAAATAGCACAAGATTTTCTTCTGGACAAATTTACTTAAGGGGGTTCACCCTTGTAACGGCTTAGGGAATTTTTTTTGACGACCAGTAAAATGATAGAACTTTTATCATTTATTTATATGTATTTTAAGAGCATGTATGTAAATGTTTAGCCAAAAATATGCAATAGAATGCGAGTTATAGCGCTCTGAACACACCCGCCTCGAAAAAATGAACATTCACTTCCTCCACGATTCCGGCTGATTGGCTTATCTGAAATAAGAAAAAATTAACGTAGTTTTAATCTATAAGCTTAAATGCACAGAATGGACTATACTAAATCAAAAATTGGAATTTTGGTACATTTTTGAAGAAAAAGTTTCGAATTTCATGCTTTTTTGTTATGTTTTTATTAGAAAAAATATAAATATTTTGAATTTTGGAATAATCGTAGTCCATTTGGTGCGTATATATCTACTGAGTCTACCGTATAAATTTGAAGTCATTCGGTCAAACCGTTCTTGAGGTATGATGGAGGAAAGTGTGAAAAACACAGTTTTGAGAAAAACGCGTTTAAAGTTTAAAGTCCGATTAAAACAATGAAAATCTTAACTTAGCGCTACGAACAGCTGCTCTTCTAACACGCGGCTTCTTTATAACGACTTCGAATTTTAAAAAATCACTTTATCTTATCTAGACATGTTAAAAAAACAATTTACGAAATAATTTTTTTTTGATTTTTTGAACCCATAACATAGGTGAACCCCCTTAATAAGCATTGTTTTCATTCAAGGACGTAAATGTATTCTATTTTTAAATGATAATAATGATATAACTGGAATATTTTTTCAAATTCTTCAAATCACCCACATTAACTTGATTTCGTTAGAAAGTAAAAGAGCATTACTTTCAAATGACAGTGCAGCATTTGAATCGATTCAAGCAATTTTCCACCTTTTTGTGTTCGAAACGTAAATATAAACAATTCTTCAATTTAAATGCAGGAAAACATCTATATTATCCGTACGTAACAGACCTATCATTATACAGATTTAAGCCTAATATTACTTTCTTATGTAACTTTATTTACCTCTACTGTGCATTACTATACAGAAAATTCGAAATTGCATGAACCAAAAAATACAGTAAAAACATACGTGCATGATAATATCATTTAAAATCATGTGATTTTAAATATTTTCAAATCATTTTTACTAAAAGAGGGTAAGATGAATTTTGGTTTTTTAATTATCGGCACGAAAATAAGAGTATGGAAACAGTCTTTTATTATTGATTACACCACACAAAATAGCCCATCTTTTTATCTGTTTGCCTTTTCAAATTTTTTTAACTGTTTCAAAAGTTTTTAATGTTTTCGATTTTTGTTAGATGTGCTACAAGTCAAATCAGACTCATCTTTTTACCATGTTTTTATTAACTGGCTTTCTTGATTGTCCGAGTGGAATTTGTAGTTGATTTTAAACTAACTTCACGATGAGCTAGAGACTTGAAATTTGAACTATAGCTCAGAAATGAATGACAATGCACGAAATGTGAAAAAAAGAAATTCTAGTATCAAATCCAGGCCTCCGAAGAGGCGGACCCCAATTTCGACAAAGGGCCCTAAAATTCCGAAACTTAGACGAATTTATACGAACAAAGACCCCCTGTCGATAGCACGGATCGAGTTGTGTCTACGTATACAATATCGTGGCTCTGGGAACAAAGAGGGGTCCCCAGGTTACCATATTTTTTTTATTAACTCGCTTTCTTGTATGCTGTCCGGGTGGAATTTTGTAATTGTTTTAAACTAACTTCCGATGAGCTAGAAAAAAAAAAAAAAAAAAAAAAAAAAAAAAAAAAAAAAAAAAGCTGATGTTTGTAATTGTAATTGATTTTAAACTAACTTCCCGATGAGCTAGAGACTTGAAATTGGACCATAGCTCAGAAGTAGATGACAATGCATAAAAATGTAAAAAAAGAGTTCTAGTCTCAAACCCGGGCCCCGAAAAAGTCGAGCCCCGATTTCAACATGGGGCCTGTAACACCAGGAACTTAACAAATTTACCGCAACAAAGACTACCTGTCGATAGACGGGTCGAGTTGCGTCTACGTATTCATTTCGTGGCTCTGGGTTCAAAGAGGGGCCCCCAGGGTATCATGATTTTCTTAACCCTCTTTCTTGTATGTCTGTCCGAGTGGAATTTGTAGTTGATTTTAAACTAACTTCACGATGAGCTAGAGACTTGAAATTTGAACTATAGCTCAGAAATGAATGACAATGCATAAAAATGGTTATAAGAGCATGGTACATTTAAAAATTTTATTAAGAAAATTATTTTAAAATATATTTTTAGCACTTGATAAATAGTAAGTGTTGTGCCTAATGTAACGTCTAATGATAAAAACCTAAGGAGAAAAAAGCTTATATAAAAATAAAAAAAGAATAAGACTATATGGAACATTCGCACATAATTTTTATTTATTCTCCTTTTCAAGGTCAGAACGAATTCAGTTGATCAAATTACAGAGATCATATTATTGAGAATTTAATTTCGTGTGATATTTCACGTGGTCAACTTACAACTTGAAGTGGCAGTCAACATAAAGAGGTCAATCTTTCATTGTATATTATAAATTACCGGGTAGGACTAAAAAAAATAGATCGCAAATTTTTATACGTGAACTTATTTTAGATATTAAGTACTTTCAAATCGTAGCCTTTTTTTTTTCAATTCCTACTATTAGCTCACTCTTTTTATATATTTATCTTGTTCAAATTTTCAATCGTTAATAAAATACATTTAGAAGCACTCGATTGAGCTAAAATTTTATATACACGCTTATTTGGGATGACAATACAGTAATTTAATTATAATTACTAAAAATGAATTGATTAAAACTAATTATTTAAATAATTACAAATACAGCCACTTTGGCATCATTTTGGGCGACTTAGCCACTATTTTGGCGACTTGGGTCAAAACTTGAAAATGTTTTTTTTCTTCTCATATTTTAAAGCGTTCATTTGAGCTGAAATTTTCTATACACTATTGTTTTGGGTAACAATACGATAATTTAATTATAATTAATTAAAATTATTGACTGAAATTAATTATTACAATTATTATTACAAGAATTACAGATACACCCACGTTGGCTTCATTTTTAGCGACTTGAATTTTATTTTAAAAGATTTTTTTCCCTCACGTTTCAAAGCTGAACAGTTAAACTGAAATTTTATGTACACGATGGTTTTGGATGACTGTGATACTTTAATGATAATAAAAAAAAAAACAAATTGCCACTTGATGTTGTGATTTGTCATATGTATATACATATTTATATTAATTGTATCTATTTAATAAAAAGTAACTAAAATATTTTTTTTTGTTGTTAAGTTGGAATTGACTTAAAAATTTTTTTTATATTACTTGTTTGTAAATTATTTTATTTTTAGATTTTTAACTTATTAGTTTGTCATTTTCTTTGTAATGCATACAACTGTGTTCAAAAAACAAAAAATTACAAATCAAGATACAATTTTTTCTTAATATTTTTAGACATAATCTGATTGTAAAATAACATTTAAAAGGGGACCGTAAGTTACCACACACAATCTAATTAGTTATTATTTAACAATTGCGTTCATTAGCTTTTACAATTTTACTCCTTTGGTTCTTTTTGATGATTTTTTTCTGCAAATGATAAAGTTTCCAAGTTGTTATTGAAATGTAACTTTTATGCTTAATCAAAGGATTGAAACATACTGGTTAAAATATAAAACTAGGCTTTCTGGATCGATTCATATAAAAGATTAATTTTCTTATATAACTTTAAAAACATACAAAATCATGAGTAAACATTTTAACAAAATTACGTATATGTTTTTCAAAATTAATACATTTACTATTTATAACCTACTCTGATGCTAGTTTGTCCTAGATTAAAAAGTGATAATGTTAAAGTAAAAACTAATTTTTTAAAGGAAAATATTTTTTTTTTACTTACTTTATAACAAATTCATGCTATTAACAATTTTAACATTTGCTATCACTAAGCCTAAATTCGAGTCTTAGTGAAAGGTTAAAAAAGAAAGATAAGAACTTATACCAAACGATTTTGACACGTGAGAAATTAATTACAAAATACAAAGAAGTGGCTTTGGAATAGAAAATTTGAAAATTGATGCTTTTTGGAAATAATCCAAATTCTCTCGTGTTTACTTTTTATAACAATACTAGAAAATAGCGTGAGAAGGTATATGACACCAATTTGTAAAGGTTTGTAATCTTTTATCGCGGTCTCAACTGTCAGTTCAAAAATCATTTTGTACTTCATTATTCAGAATGCGTTTTCTCACTGCAAATGGCTCCAATTATATGGCGAATATTTCCCTCTTTTACAGAATATGTAGAAGAAATGTTATTTTTTTATGTTCTTGTCTTTTCTTTTTCTTTTTGAAGCTATTGGTTTTTTTTTTTTTTTTTTTTTTTTTTACGGCGTATAACACGCACTCGTAAATTTCGATCTTATTTTTTGAGTTAAAAGCGAAGGCTAAGAGATAAAGGCTAAAATATATGCCTTCAATAAGAAATTATTATTTGGATTGATTGTCTCCAACCAGGTTCAGGACGAATTAAAAAATGATACTCTTAGAAATCTAATCCGTGCATTCCAGCAAATAAATAATCAAATCCATTTGTCGGCTGTTTCTAAGGTGTTTGGCTCTACATATCATTTGCAATTTTAAAAAACTATTTGAAAATAAACTTTTAATCAACAACTTTTGCAAACATAAAGTGAGATGAGAGATTTAATAAATTTTAAAATTAATAAGAACCTTATAATTTGTGCCGTCGTCTCATTGCCATAATAGACCAAACACAATACAATAAAAGCTGTTATGTCTACACAGTGGTACAAAGTAGACTCACTGGTCAAGTTCTAAAAATTAAATTAACTGCAAGAATTGCTGCATGGTACCGACAATTCATTAGGAAAGGAGATCTTTCACATATTAACACAGAAAATTATCGTTAAATTCAAGAGGAAATAATTAAATCGCCTCTTTGTGTGAATAATTTGAAATACAGAGGAACGACTGAATTATAAGGTTTTTAAAATACATAAATTATTTTATTATACCTGCATTATTTGTACAAGATTTCAGCTATTTGGGAATAACGTATTACTGAATTATTCATAAGCAAGGTAATAAAAAAGGTATCATACTAATTAGTTATTATACTAAATAGGTATAAGGTATCATGCTAAAAGAAAAATAATTATTGACCTTTGCATCTTTTCTATTTTATACTTTCAATTGTACGTTTCTGATAATTTTGAATAAATTAAGCCGATATTCATGATTTTATTTTTATTCCACTTCAATAACTGTGGAACTTTCAGTATTTATGGACCCACAATATTTGTTACGATAATCTTTTTAAAAACCAGTCCTTGAGAATTATAAGTCTTTAACTGTCTTATCTTTGTCTTAGAAAAGTTATTGAAAACATGAACACTTAATAATTAATAAAAAATATTGGGATTGTCGATATACGTATAATCAAAGCATAATAATATTGTTACGGAATAAATAATATTAAATAATATCGTACAAGTATCTTTAGTTTGACTTGAAAAATAATCACAGATGGTTTAATTCAAAGTTTACATTTGTACTGACCATAAAATGTTTTTTAAAAATTTTTTACGTTATACGTTACAGTATACGTTAAATCTTATGTGAAGACCTTTAATAGCAAAAACAAATATGAACAAGACCTTTATATAGATAGAATCGGTATAATGTTGCAAATATTGTATTTGAAATTGCATGGG
Organism: Trichonephila clavata; assembly: GCA_019973975.1. Lineage (NCBI taxonomy): Eukaryota > Metazoa > Arthropoda > Arachnida > Araneae > Nephilidae > Trichonephila > Trichonephila clavata. Next base: position 24,191 of record BMAO01029315.1, read on the forward strand.
TGTATTTACAGGAGGATATCTTAACTCCATGAAACACGCGTTTTTCTTTCATATATCTAGCAATAAATATATATGTAGCTGTAATATGAGTGTTGCGACAACTGTGATTTCAGCTGCATATCACTGATCAATGGATCTGAAATTCTTACATAAAATACATAGAATTAATATTTTGTAAAGAAAAATAATCCTTTCATAGTTACTACAATTTTATGCTTCATTTTACCTCTTCTATAAAAACTGTTTTATCTAACGGGGGATGGAGAAAATGTAGCCTACTTCTTTGCGTTCATATATTGCCCATCTCAATTGTAATTTTATGCAATAAAAAAATACTGTTTTCTTAAAGTTCGACACTTTAATCATTTATCTAATAAAAATACCCAATTCTTTTTTTACACGGTTGATTTACTCTAACACGAATTAGGATCGCTGATTATTCGCTACAAAGTACGGACGAAAGACATCAACTAAATGCTAATTTAATTTTTGAGGAGGGAACACTTAATGCAAGTTAGAATAAACCTTTTTAAACATCATGTGGTAAATTTTTGTAGTGAGGACAGCGATTTCGATTTATTTTGTCATTAACAAACAGTTATTATAAGTTTATTATCTCAATATAGAAAATGTATGGCTTGTACTTTAATTTAATTAAAATAGATTTCTAATACTCCAGAATATATAATGAAAGTATAATATTTGTGCTATTTTTCAAGTAATTTAAAAATTATGCTGATGTAATCACAGAATGTTATGATGTGTGATCCAAAGATGTGCATATAAAATTTTTTAGTGGAAGAACTTTGCAGGGACTCTTGTTTAAATATTGTATACACTTATAAACTAAACTCAGTGGCGCAACAGCCCATGAGGGCCAAGGTCCACTGTGCCCATCTCAGTTATCGTGACCATTGCATGAGCAGATGTTCCGATTAGGTGCTTAGTGTCTGACGCGATACAAACTTATGCTTGTATATAATACTTGTGTGAACAAAAATAGAAAACTTCAAACTTCTCAAATAAATCCAGATCTTATCTCTATTTTATTTGAATAATTTTTTCCATTGTAAATTTGTTAGAAAATAATATTAACGATTACAAAATGCGCAAATGTTATTTTAATAAATCAAAAATATTTGTTTATGATCTGTTGATATAAGTTGTTTAATTGTTGAAAAGATATAATTTTATTAACAGGGCTTTCGAGATATGGCTTCAAATACGGTTTGAATGCTTACCAATTGCTTCGCTTTGAGACACTATGATTTATTCAAACTGATTTAATTTGATTAATTTTTAATATGGTATACATAAGTAAGTTTTTACAAACTTATGCAAATTTTAAATCATGACTAATGAAATCATTTAAATCCAATTTGATTAAGCTACAGACATATGCCAATCCAAGAAAATCTAAGAAAATATCAAATCTATTATTGTTCTGATTTCCCTTCTTTAATAATACATAACATGCAGCAAAAAAAAAAAAAAAAAAAAAAAGATATTCGGGGAAAGAGGGTTCTCCCCTCTCCCCCCTCCGTTTAAAGTTGAACGGAATAAATACTTGGTAAACAAGAAAATCTCATTTTGAACTGAATTGCAAATATTCATTTATTAAAGCATTTAAATATTAGATAATTAAGAACAAAAAAAAGGGAACGAAAAATAATGTCTTTTACTCTTTTTAAAAGTTGTCATTTTTATCAATTTCCATAAAACAAAGTGATTCGTATTATTTTCACTTTAATTTTAGGCTTTTTTTTTTCATTATTGGAACAAGTCTTTCCCATCATTAAGTAACTTTTATGAAAAAATAAACAAATAAATAGAGACTTCCTTTTTTTTAAAAAAAAAAGTGAAAAATAAATTATAGCTATATTTATTTTCTTTAAAATTGTCAAATACTTAGCAAGTATATTATTAAGATCTACTTTTCGTATTTTAAATTGTACGTATGCCATACTATGTTATATTATATTCATCTCTTTGCAATTTTAAAACTTGTTTATTCTGAACTACAAATAAACATTATTAATGACATTTCCTAAAAAACTAATATAAAATTAATTATCAAAATATTTGATTTTTTTTGTTGAAAATTTGACTTATTTTTACGCTTAAAGCTTGTGACTTTAAATAATCCTTTTTGTGACATAATTTTCATTTGAAAAAGAAGTATCTTATATTGAAAGAAAAACATTACATATTGTTTTTTTATTACAAATTGTTCATTTCGTAATTGTCAGCGGCAATCTTCCCATCCTACTAGCAACAAAAAGACATATCCGTTCTACTTAAAACTGTACGAACTGATTCTTTAAAAGAAGTCGATTTTACGCATGTTGATTCCACCAATGAAGCGAAAGTTTCTGGTACATCAGACGATGTCGTCTACATGGGCAATTATTCTTGAACATTGGTCGTTTCCTAACAAAATGCTCTGAAGCATGGAAGAAATAATAACTCTTATCATGCCAGACGACACAACAAGACTTGTTAGGTAGCAGCGAGGCAGAAAGTGTGACGAAGCTCTCTTTCGACATTGCCGACGAAGTTTGAAGTCTTGACTATTTAGATCTGAAGAAATTATATTTCGCGTTGAATTTGTAAATGAATATGATCTAATAGAGGCTGTAATTATGTCATTAAACGTGAGTAGGTAATAGTTACGACACTAGTTATAATTATGTCATTAATGATTCAAATTCGCAAAATGGCATATATTTTGAATGGATAAAGAGTTAAAAAGTGTAAATGAGAATTTTGAACCCACCATGTAAGTCCGGGGTGGGCATTAAGTCGATCGCGATCGACCGCTTGACCGCCAAGACATATTGGGTGACCGCCTTCACATAAGATCTTAGACGTGCATACTAAAAGAAACACAGGTGGTTATCAGAATACTCGAAACACCCGTGACTAAAAGTGATTTTTTTAATGCACTTAGTAAGCATTAAAGTATAATAATAGCTACCAGATTTTTTTTTCTCCAGGGCTAACGAATTGATATGTAGAACCTGGGTTGTCCCTCCTGTATACCCATGGTATTTTCAAAGACATCCTGAATCCGCAATATCATTCAAGGGTTCCAGATCGTTTCAGACGGCATTCTCGCGATTTTCGACTGGTCACCTGAGGTGCATGAATTTTAAAGGTGGTAAAAGAAGCTACCCAATTTGCACCAAATGTGAGATCTTCTCCCCAGCACATTCTGCAATGTGTGGGGTTTTCATGTGAGGAGGCTGTTGCTTCCCTCTCCTGTTCTTAGGCTTTGAGAAGATAAATGGACTCATGGATCTGGTCTAGTTTCACTAGACCAGATGGGGATTAGTCCCACCACCAGATTTCTTTATAAATAGAAATGTATATATTCTGGTAGTATTCGTTAGCTTTATTGGAGTTCTGTAAGACTCGGATTTTTTTCAAAATCGTAAAATGTTGGATCTCTCAGATTTTCAAAGAGGTCAAATTGTGGGAGCCCGTCTAGCTGGAGCAACTGTGACCGAAACATCCCAGTTTTTAGAGGTTTCTAGAGATACGGTGTCTAAAGAGAGAGAGAGAGTCATGACTGCTTACACACTGCAAGACAAGCTCGGTGAAGCAAAATAGTGGAAAGAGAAATCTGTTAAATATTCTCTTGACCTCTCTTGAAGCACAAAATTTTTCTTCTTCAAAAGGACGCAATTTTAAAAGAATAACTTTTGGAATCTAATGGATGAAGTAAAGTATCTTAATTTTAAAAAATCTGCAATTCACTTACCATCGTTCTTTCACTCTACCTGCCTGAGAGAATCTACATTTTCAACAATGGATATAATTAAAACAACATATCATTCCTGTTTTACAGACGACCACTTGGAATCCATTGCAAGATTAACAGCTATTAATTATATACCGATATAATTCAAGATTAGTGCGGATAGTATGCAGACTAAGTTTTCTGCTGAGACTTTAACTACGAGAACTAACTTTAAATGAAAATGATTTATTTTTTCATGTATTTTGAATTGTTTGATAATAAATGCATCATTTGTTATTAAATTTGTGAGTATAATTATTATGTTTCTATTTTGCATTTTACTTACAACGCAGTTTTAAAAGTGTAAGTTTTTTATTGTAGTTAAGTAGGTAAATACATATTCTGTATTTATTACTGTTATAATATAAATATTGTTGAGCTTTTATTTTTGCTTATCACACCTACGCCAAAGAGTGGACCGCAACACTTTGAAAAAATTAGAAGTAGACCGTGTCATGTAAAAAAGTCTGCCCACCCCTGATGTAAGTGAATCAAAGGGCATAAATGGAAAAAATAGATATATTGCTGAGTATACAGGGTGTCCCTAAACTCAATGTCAAGCAGGCACAAGATGAAATTTGGAGTCACATTGACAACCTCCATCACGTCATTAGATACTGTGACCACAAATGTCACAATTTTACAGTGACTTTTTCTATATTGTCATCTTACATAGCCGTGCCGTAACTACAGTCACAAGTCAGAAAAAACTTTGCTGCTTTTGTTAAAATCCACGTAGCTTGCTGAGACGGGGTTAGAGAAAATCATGTCACCTAACTTTGACTCTCCATAAAAAAGATTAACATTACAAAATGGTACAACACTTGCTACTTTTCTATGCATAATTATTTTACTGTTAATTTTTTTAACAAAATAATTTCATTCAAAAAAACTCAGTCTTTAGTGTGTAAATCAAACTAAGCAATACATTTAAAAATAAAACTGAAAAAAAAATTTTTTTTGCAATACCGTATTTGCTTGAATCTAAGCCCCACCCCAAATTCTCAACAAGTCTTTGTGGAAATTGAAAAATAGTGCAAAAAAGTTTAGAACCTGTAATTGCTCTACTTACCCATTCCAATGCATTTTTTTATTCGATCCTAAGCCGCACCCCATTTTTAGTAGCTTTAATATTAGAAAAAAGCGCGGTTTAGATTCGAGTAAATAAGGTATTTTAATGAATTAAATGATCGAAATGTTAGTAGCAGGGCGATAGTTGCGCCCACTACTAAGTACTAAATTAAGAAATTTTCTACGTGAATGTGGACTAAATCTTTTTTAACGCTCCTTTATAAGCTTCACTTATATGTAACGGAATCTTTGAACTCAATTTTTACCCACTTTAAAAGGTCCGGATTAATTCACTTGCTTACTTGTCTAGGAGCGATGACAATACAATAATTTAATAATTTTCTTTCATTGTCCATATCAGGATCATCAGGACTAAGGATTTCCCATTTTCAGATCCCATACCGCATCTGGCAACTACTAATTCCAGATTCTACTTCCAGATTTGGCGACAAAAAGATTAAGTTACAACTTAGTTCGATTAACTATAAAAGGGTGTTTCTTAGTTTTTTAAAACTGCAATTTATTAAAAGTGATTGCTTGATGTGTCGTGAGTAATTGACTACATATATTTCTTCTACTGTTTCAGCAATTCCTTTGGCGAAGTTAGGTTACATTTTAGATAGGTTTAAAAGAAGTTAGAAGGCAAATACTTCGAATATTAATTCATTAAATTATAAAAATGTTTTCCGTTTTGTTTTTAAATTTGCTGCTTAACTTCTATGAGTTTGAATAATACATTAGCAAAATATATTATTCTACGAATGGAATATTAATTGCAAAACAAGCTAAAATGTACAAAAAATGCATTAAGTTATATTTGAACATGCATGCTTACGTATTTGAAGCAGAGGATTTTAAGAAATCGGTTATATAGTTTGACAATGCATTTTTCTAGACCGTAGTTCAAAATTACGAGGTACGTCGCCAAAAGCTCTCGTTTTGCTGACTACGGCGACATTAGCATTCACTCATTCACTTTAGCACAGGGAATCTCCATGTATATAAAATGGTAACTCTTTTTCACGATTATTCTCCAACATGGTTTTGCTTTAACATGGCTCAAGAAAGATTTGGTTTAACGCGGGGTTCTTCATTCAAGATGGTATTCGAGAATATCGTTACATTTTAAACATGGTTTGAGAATTAGTTGAAATTCTATTTACTAAATATGAAGAATCCTTCCATTGAAGAAAGCGCAAAACTCATGAGGGGATTCGACATTTTCTTAGACCATTATAAAGACATTTATAAAAATCTCTCAGCTAAAAGCAAGCAAAGTAAAATAATAGAAATATAGAGTGTAGAATTTGAGATAATACAAAAGAAAGTTCAGAAGATGAAAACATAATGTAAAAAAAAAAACGTACAAGGGGGGAAATGCATTTAAAGAGAAGGAAAGATTACTGAATACTATTGATATGGATTAATTTTTATAAAAAAGTTTAATAAATATGTATTATTTAACATAATATAATAATATGCTTTTCGAATTTTTTTTACTCTCTTTTTTTGTACCAGTTCTTTAATTCATACAACACAGATTTGCATGACGATTTTTTTAGGAACATAGCAACCGTGTTAAACTGGAATGTTATTTTTATTTTTATATATACACTTTTAAACTTTAATTTTTCTTTAACTGGCTTACTTTTTTTACTATTGTGGGAGCTTTTTTACATATAGATATTCGATTCCTTTAAAAAACATATTTCAATCAACTAAGTCTATATTGCATCATAACAATTCAAAACCTCCCACATTTACGATATATAGTTACCTACAAAAAATATCCATTTTGTAGATTCTATGTAGACAAACGGTTTTCAATATTTCTGTTATATGTGAAATTCGATTATATGTACATGAATGCAACCTATCAAATTTGTTAAATGCTTAATTTTTGAATGCATGATTTATATTTTATCTTTTGTAAATTTGAGTGTATTTTTTATTTGAATTTAAGTGAAGAAATTCGAGGGCTGGCGACATTTCTCCTAATCTTAAAAAAAGGTCAAGCTACGAGGAAGACATTTGAGCTGGTCCCCATCTCCTAACTTCCACACCACACCAGCGGAAGGACTTTGATGATTGGCAGATTCAATGCGCATCACGGTCGGTCCGCAGTGGCACTAAGTTTCAAGCCCGTCACTCGTCAATGCCAGCCCATGAGTTCGTTATGATGACCACTCGGCTACGGCAGCCACGTGCATTTTTCGAAAATTTTAATTTGGATTTAATATATTTTATATGTTTAAACAAATTTTTTTTTCATTTGTCTGTACTGAAATAGAATTTTTCCCTCTAAATTTTTCGCACTTTGCACAAATAAATGTAAATATAAACTTATGGCTGCCTTCAAAAAATGTATACTTCTCTAAGAATAGAATCAGTTGTTCTAAAAATAATTTTGAGAGAGATTTGCTTCGGAAAATGCTTACCATATTGTATTGAGCTAGAACGTTAATAACACGTTCGAATTTGGATTATTTTTTCAGGATTTTTTTAATATTATAAATCGAACAAGATGCTGCAAAACGAGGGGGGGGGGGACGAATATATGAGAAAATCTTATAGCATTTACATGAGATTCCTTAGGCTTAAAAATTAGGCTTAAAGATCAGTTCTGAGGAGTATATTTGGCACATTAATTCAGCACATATATCAATCATTTAAATATTACGTGAGATTTTTAATATGAATGAACATTGATGCAAACAACATTTTCATGATAAAATTATTGAATTGAGAATTGTTGAATTGAGATTTAATAGCATAATGCCCACATAAGTGAGTAACATTAAATAATGTGCAGATATATTATCCGATGATTCACTACATTTTAGACAAAGAATCTTTTGTCTTAGATGTGATTGCTTTGCGCAATGTCCTTTCATTCAACTCGGGTGATTCACTTCTTTGATTATGATTATTCCATCAATTACACGAAGAATAAGAATAGAAGGAAGCACAAATGAATGCCGTTTTGTTCTTTCTGGTTACAATATGTTTTTTCTGCATTTCAAAGAAAAATCTGAGGCTATTGATCTTTGTTTTCTTTTAAGTGTAATAGGTGATTGCAATTAGTACAAAATTACATTTTATTGCTGGGAAATGGGGCAATATGTTAAACTTGTGGTGATCCAGCAATTTATTAATTAATTGTATTCAAAAGATGGATTTTTTCATTTCACTGTCATGTTCATGCACGGTAAAACCATCAAATGTAATGATAATTGGAAATTTCAAGGTACACGATGACGTTGGAAAAATGTCCTTGAGGAAAAACGTCATGAAATATTTGTTGAAAAAAAACCCGTACGTGTAACTATTCATCGGTACTGACTTGCATGATGCATATTTTTTACCGCTAATGTCTTTTTATATATATCGAAATGAAAGATAAAGATTTTTTTAAATTAATAGTTTCCCATCATAATATAATTTTGTGAAAACTTTTTTTGACTTCAAAATTATTTCGTTTTCTATAGAACAAAAAGAAGTAATGTTTTCATTTGAATGAAAAAATTAGTTTCTGAAGTAGATGTTTGAGAATTTTTCTATTTCGTTGGGTTGTTCAAATCAAGGAATGGTAACCATTCGGTTTTGTGGTTAGTGACGCTGACAGCAGTGCCGTAGGGTCTGGGCTCGAATCCCGGAGAAGGCATGGATGTTTGTAAATGTATAGTGCCTTTACAAACTCGAAATAGCCATCGAGCCGCAAGTTCTCTCGTGAGGATGGTGGAAGGGGATGAGAGGTGGGAGGTCTCTGAGGGAGGCCCAGGGTGTTCTCTCTCAAAATTAGGGTGGAACCGAGCAAAATCGCACTGTCACCTGTATGGCGCCCAAAGCTACGGCTAACGACAGACGTACAACTAGCCCCTTGCCACGATGAATTTCGTGGGCCTTGATTTGATGTTACTGTCGATCAGGCGGCATAAGTAACAACAACAAATCAATTAACTGTCATGTTTATCAGTCACAGATTTCACTGTTACCGGATTAAATATTTAGCTATTTTTCAGGCCAAATTAAAAAGTATTTCGTGCTGTTCACTTAGCGGCGGGGAGAGGGATATCTCACCAAAGAGGACACTTTTGGCGATGATACTCAAAATATGCACAAATAAGAGCTATTGCAGCTTGTGTGTGTGTGTTGTGTGTGTGTGTGTGTGTGTTGTGTGTTTTGTGTGTGTGTGTGTGTGTGTGTGTGTGTGTGTGTGTGTGTGAATAATTTTACGAAATTGCTACTGAAAGCAGCGTGGAAAACAAGGGGGGAAATGGTTGCAGTAGGCGATATTTTGTCTGGGGTTGACAGCTACTTTTGGCGATTTATTGCCTGCTCTTCTAATCAAACATTACATATGTTTTTTCTTATACGAGTTAATTTATTTTGCTTGAAAACTAATGTTTAAAATTATTTCAGTTTGTGATCTAGAAACATCTGTTTTCAAAGGAAATTTTTCCAAGTAAAAACATTTTTTTTTAGATAAATTTTTTAAGTATATTAGTATTTGACAGTTTTTATTTATTTTCGAGTTTCGAAAAAATATATTTATACTAAATGATCCTATTCTGTGGATCCATTTTTCAACTATATCATCGCCCAAAGCAGTAGCGTAGAGTCCAATTAAATATGCATTCGAATAGCATTAAAGCATCAAATATCAAATCATGAAATTAGTAAGTAATGAAATAGCTATTAAGTTAGAAATGAAGATAACTGTAGCTGTGTGTGTTGATTAGTCATTCAATATTCGTTGATTTTTCTTTCAATTTTCGAGAAAAATACATTAAAAAAACATATAGTGTTTATTTTGAAACACTTAAAATGACGAAAGATTTAAAAATTCATGAGGGTGGTAAAAATGGATAGTACAGCTCTTTTTAAAACTAGTTCGTATAAGAAAAATTGTATAACAACATTCGGCGCTGATAGTATCTTTTTTTGCAATGGAAGAAATATTAGTTGTTTTCACATGTAAATGCAAAATATGCAATGACGGTTAGTGAAAAACTTTGTTCTGATTATTAAAATCAACATATATTATGGTTGTTTATTGAGATAAAGTTTTAATTCTAGTTACCCACTATTCTGCAATATATATGTTCCACTATGTTACAATGAATTTCTTTGAATTTAATATGAAATATATTCTCTTATCAGCTGTAGAAAATAAAAACAAGAACAACGTACTATTAATAATCCTTTTTCTATTAATAGCAAAGTCTTGGTTTATTTATTACTTTTATTAATATTCAGGTGTTCAAAATTGTAAAATCGGGGCATAGCAATTTTTTAAAAATCATTTATCACTGAAATAGACGATTTCCAATCATTATTACTAATTATCTGTTGAATATTTTATTTTATATTGGAAAAAAACGTAGTGGATTATTTTTGAATTTCGAAAAAAATTTATAGAGTTTGGCATATAGATAATAATTTAATTTAATATTACTTGAAAAAAATTTTTAACAAATTTAACTGTACCTTAATCGCAAAAACTCGGCCTTTCATCCCTTCAGTAGATTGATAAATGAATACCAAACTTGCTTGGGGACTAAACACTGGAAGTCTCGCTTCAGACTGACCACCTGATTGAGACATCTGCTCAGGAACCTCAGCACCCAAGGTCACTGAGATGGGAGCAGTAAGTCTTGGTCCTCATGGGCTGTTGCGCCACTGAGTTTAGTTTTAATCGCAAAACATTAAAGTAAAATTATTCTTCAGTCAAAATATTCTTTTTCATTCAATCACAAAAGCAATTAATTTAATTTAATTTTTCTTCCATTAGGCAAATAGGAGAAATTAAGTTTTAAATTCATGAAAAATTTTCCTACAGTTCTACAGTATATTTCCAGATCCTGCGTAATTTGCTTTCATCAAAAAGTGTGTCAAAAAATCACCTTAAATCAACTGTGAACTAATTCCTATATTAATAAGGAAATCATAAATATATAGCTATAATATGCTTTCATATACATATAAAATGTTAATTATATGAAAATTAAAACCCATACAGTTACTGTCTACCGAGAATCAAATCAAAGTTTTTCGGCCAAAAGAACTCAAATATCGTTATATATCACTTTCCAATTTATTCCCACACGCAACTGATTTTTAATATACCATAAAATCCTTCGTAAAACGCGCACCCCCTTTTTTTACGAAGAAGCCTGAAATGTAATTACGCAATGCTCTTATATTTTGAAGTCATTTATTCGAGGTATTATCCCAGGCTTTAGAAAAAACGGTATACTTCTGTTCTACAAGTCTCTAAGTTCATAAGGTATGCCAATTCCATTAAATAAACAATATTTCGATATAAGTAGAAATCTCTAATTTTTTTTTTTTTTATGCTTCTCTCTTCTTTTTTCTAAAGCTATCATTTTTATACCCGCCGTATAACGTCTTATTTTTGGTGATAAAAGAGTGTGCGTTATACATCGAATTTTACGACAATAGAATTTCCAATGTATTCGAATTCTGCAGAAATCGAAATATAAACTAAAGGAATTCTCTGTAAAAATATTTAGAAGATTAAGCAAACGGAACTTGGCAAAGTTTTCAAATCTGTTCATTTCAGTTTTATTCCTTCTGAATCACATCACCTGCTTCTTCGCTACAGTCACGAGATCTCAAGGCCACCTGTTCTTTGCTTTTAAAAAGTATGTAATCCTCTGCCCTTTTGATATAAAATTATAGCTTGTTTAAGCGCTTTTCTTAACATATACAGACTGGGGCGGAAGATTGTTTTAGGGTATCCGACTACTTGCGACCACTTTTTTTTTTTTTTTTAAATGAAGATATGGGAATTTTTTGGTTTTTTAGATTTGTTTACTACATTTTAAGAAAAATATGCTAAAAGATGCTTGTAGTTTTTGTTCTAGTGAACGGAAAATTATAAACTTGGTATTTTTTATAAATATGATAGCCCATAAAATAAAATCATTAAAAATTGTCAATTTTTGGCAAAATTCACAATTTTAGGGTAGTCGAATACCTTAAGCTACAAAGAAATTCAGTTTGTTAAAATAATATTATAGTGACTTAATACTAATTAGTAAATAAGTTAGAAGTTTCTAATTTATTCTCCTATAATTTTATAAATTAATATGATAAAAGTGAATCAATTCATGTAAACAATCCTGTAATATAATTTAATTGACACTTTCACGCGGTCTGTCAATAATATATTCTATTAAATTTATAAATAAATTCTTAATCCTTTTAAAAAAGTTCAATCACAAATCATTTTATAGTATAGGAAAAGGTTTTATAAAAAGCTGCTATATAAAAAATTCCAAACAATATTGCTTCGTTTTGTTTTGGAATTTTAAAAAAAAATACTTGTGAGATAAGGAATCGAATTTTAGTTATGCATACTTTCGGATATGTAGTGTCACTACTGAAAAAATTCTATTTTTAGTGTTTGATAATAAACGTGGCAAAGCAATCAAATAAAATATTGATTAATACATAATTGTTTCAGGAAAAAATATGTCAACATAAATTATTCTGAATATTTTGGAGGAAGGGCATCTTTCTTTGGAGCCACATAAGCGAGCATTAAATACCCCAATGTACTACTTTGATGAGTCTGTTTCATTATTAGCCCCTTAAGCGGTCAATTTTTTTGCCCGAAATGCTACAAAAAAAGCACATTTTTAATTGCATATAGGTAAACATAATACTTAACATATACAGAATGAGAAGATGGAAGAATTTTATTTTAATTTTCTATTTTAAAGTGTTTTCACACTATTTTTTTATTTTATAATTGTGTGGAACACAAAAACCCGTAAATGTTTGCTTTTTATAAGTTCACTCTGCATGCTGTGAAGAATATTTCATATATCTTAAGATAATTTCTTTCATACTTACAAAAAAAATTCATGTTCGCACCTCTTTTTCAAATGGTTGAGCATTTTGTGTGTGCATGCATATGCACACACAGTTTGAAACAAGGTATAATACTAAGTCTTATATTGCAATGGGGGTGGGGGACAGATAAAATCGGCTTTTTTGGATTATTATGTCCATTTTCATTTCTCAAGCAACAAATTGCCCATTGCCTTGCAATCCCTGTTCTTTATCAAATATTTTCAAGAATCTAAATTCCTGCCTTTTATGAAAAATTCCCGCCTTCACCACAATGAAAATCCTGAATGAGCCAGTTCTTGAACAAACTGTATCTCTTAAAAATATTAGTACACTAATAATCTCATTGTAAGAATTAAAAATAAATGCAAATCAAAGGTAGAAAGAAGAAAATATCAGTTCCTGTACACTGTACGGGAAAATCGCTTGTGGCTAGCTTTCGGCAGCCTGTGCGGTGCACGGGCAAACCAGTTAAGGCTGTTTTCGCCATATGTACGACGGGGGGACTTAACGCGGAGCACATTTCCGACCAGATAAAATGCCACCATTTTTATAAAAATTTGTGACATTTTAGCTAATACATTGGTTTATAATATAGTGCTTTTAGAATTTCGAAATATTTCATAAATAATTAGTTTTTCTTTTTAACATGTAAAGGGATAGCTCCTTTAGCATTACGGCATAGTAGAAAAAATGCGAAACACATTTTATAAAAGAAAAAATGTGTTAACTCGGATAAAATAAGTGATTCTCTACAGGATAGTAAAGCCAAAATATAATATTAATGCTTCAGTACTTTTATATCTGAACAATATTCCGAATCTGGGACCTATTCGTTAACATTAGCCGAAGACAGCCTTAAGGGGGTTGATAAGAGACATGGTAAAGGGCTTTCTCGCGAGGTTCCCTCTCAGAACTTACTTAAGATTATTTTCTTTAATATTTTGTTGAAAGTTAAGCTGCCATCTTTGTACAGTGAAAGCGTGATAAGTAGTAAGTGTTAGTATATAAAGCATGCATTTTGCTTTATATACTAACACTTATATACTATAGGACAAGATAAATAGAAAATATTTACGTTTTACCATATTGAGATAATTATTCTATCAGAACTAGAGATAATAATTCTTTGGCAAGTTCTAGGCGTTAATCCATTGTTAAAATAAATCACATAGTGAGATCGTCCAATCAGCTTTCATTTGAGTTCGGATTCTCTCATTTCGTCTGTTAGGATGATAAGCATCATTAGTTCACTGAAAAATCAATTTTGAAAAACTGCATGTCTCTTTTGTTGCTTATAGAAGAGTGAATTGTGATTATTTAGAATTGAATAATTAAATTGGTTTTTTCCTGTTCACGAATCCGTCTGCGAGGCATTAGTATATTTCACGTGGGTCGATGGAACCTCATTCAAATGGAAGTTATGCCTTATAGGATTGAAATGTTTAATACTCCACCTATATGTTCCATTGCAATGCTCTTGAGCTTCAATTAGTCAGTTATTGGCCGCAAAAGGTTAATCATTTGCATATTCCCTCATAATTTAAGTGCATACGCAATTTCATCCCGTTTGAATAACTCTTTCTTGTTTTTTTGCGCTTTATGTTACCGAGTTACTACAAGAATGAAACACCAGCGGTTCTTAAACTGTTGTCCGCGGACCCATGGGGGCCACAGCGCATCTCTAAGGGGTCCTCGGAGTTTCGTGTAACGTTGAGATTTCCCTTTTTACAGACTGGAAGGCCTCGTTGAAAAATTAAAAGTGCCATACTAGACTTTTACTAAATAGTCCCCAATGAAGAAACTTTACTAGAACTTGAATTTTGATCAAGAATATTAAGTTGAGAAGGGAATGTTCTTTCAAAATCTTGGGGGTCCACGATGCCACCCTGATACATAAAGGGAAGCCGTGGCGATCGAAAGTTTAAGAACCGTGTAATACACATATTCTCTTAAGACCTTTCTACTAAGTTAGAATGGAAATCATGTAGTCTTTGTTCTTTGCGTTGGATTTGATGAAAGAAGGTACAAAAGAATACAGTTTTTCCTCCATTTACGCTACCCCGACTTACGCGAATCCGGAGTTACGCGATTTTAAAATCTCTTCGATTCGTCTTTTGTTTGAACGCTGCACAACTCGATTACTCACTCCCAGCTTCTTGTTTAGCTGATGTGCATGTTCCGACATATCGCACGGAATCAACGCTTAGCCAAAAAACTTATTTTGCTTATTTATTTCTTATGTACGGGGTGCGCGTGTTTGTTATTACATATTATAATTGTTATATCGTGTTTATTATCTACACAAACTTGAGAGACATCTATGTTATCCATATGAAGTAGAACTAATTCTTGTACACCAAACAAGAAATTAAAAATTTTCTTGAAATGTAAACTTAACATTATTAAAGACTTCGATATACAAAAATAAACATTTGTAATTTAGCAAAGAAGTTTCATATTTCAAAACTAAATTACTTTCTTATATTCCAATTTAAAACTGAGATCAAACTTGAGATATTCCTAAATATTTTGAAAAAGTATTCTTTCATGATGAAATACAAATATTCAAACTTTTCTGATTAAAAAAGAATATAATTGAAGAATATTATATTATGAAATGGCCTCCCCAACAGAACTCACAAGAATATTTTACGCATGAAACTTTCCAATATCTTATATAGAAAAAGCAATGAAGTAAATTATTCTGTTTTAGAAATGAATGAGTTCTCTCTCTCTCTCATCGGAAGGAATTTTTAAATGAAGAATTAGACTTATTTAAATTGACGAGAGTTTACCAATAAAGCACAAAACATAATCTGACGTATTCATAGGCAAATAATAGATAGGATTAATTATGTTGTTTTTATATATTCTTTCCAGGTTGTAATATTTTTTGGGCTCTCCTAAAGATAGTTATTTTTATTCAGTTTTGCCTGAATTAAAATAATTATGTTCTAAATAAAGGAAAATGTAATTTGTGTGTATTTAACTTAAAGAAATGATTAAATGGAATGTGTTATAATTTTTTCCAATAAATTGATAATTAATCAATATTCTAGTTTAAAAATAAAATTGTTATAATCTTCAAATTATTTTGAGAGAGGATTCAAATTTATACAAGTTAACAAACCTTCAAGCTGTTCTTATCGTATAAAAATGTACTAATATAATAATATTGTAAAAGTTACAGCAAAATTTTTTAAAAATTATTTATTCTTTTCAAAATTTTAAAAATTTCAAACTTTTTTCAAATTTGTCCTAAAAATATATTTATGCTCCGTAACAGCAGCAACTTTCGAAATATTTTCCTAAGAAACGATTTAAAATCGAAGAAATTAATCATTTTCAGCACAGAACAGAATTAGAATGCTTTTACATAAATTATACACAAAATACGTATAATTTTAATAAACATCTCTCGGTTATGTAAAAAGAAAGCAGTTTCCAAAAAAAAAATCAAAATATTGCATTGAAAAATAATCAAAAGTGCCAAAAGATTGTCGGAAACGAAAAATATTTTTCACTAAATGAAAAAATTGATAACTACAAGGAAAAGTGGGAGGGGAAACATTATTTTTAGAGGCAGTAGGACGAGCTTAATACTAGTTCTATGAATGAAATAAACGGGAATAGGAAAATTGAAAACGTGTTTTTTTCCAGTATGGATTGACATGATATTTTCAAATAAATAGATAGGTTACTGGAGACGTCATTTGATTTTCACAATAGTCAGTTGATGATTTTTTTACTTTATTTGTCTGTTTTTGTCAGGTGATTTAATTGTTTTACTACTTCAGCCGTTTATGTTTGATTTGAAATCCGTGTGTGCAATCTTTAATAACAGGAAATATGTTATAGCCTTCGAAAGGAATTATACGTGGACAATGTCATTTAATCAATGGGTAGGTACTGTAAAATCCGGCGTATAATGCGCACCCCTTTTTATACGAAGGAGCGTAAAATGTATGTATGCTCTTATATTTTTTGTCATTTATTTGAGGTATTATCCCAGACTTTTTAAAAAAAGTCTGGGATACTTCATCTGGGAAAGTCATACTTCTAGAAATTCCCTTTAAGTTCGTTAAGTATGTCCTTTCTTTCAAATAAGTATAGAAGTCTAATTTTTTATGCCTTTCTCTTTTTTATTTT
This sequence comes from Trichonephila clavata, assembly GCA_019973975.1. NCBI lineage: Eukaryota > Metazoa > Arthropoda > Arachnida > Araneae > Nephilidae > Trichonephila > Trichonephila clavata. Next base: position 41,097 of record BMAO01029315.1, read on the forward strand.
TGAGCTCTCATTTTTTACACCCTGCGTGTAACGCACACCCGTAAATTTCTATCATATTTTTTGTGCTCAAAGTGCTTTTACGGTATATTTTTCCTGCAAGGGTAGAATAAGCTGGAAAAGACATACTTGAATTTAAAAAAGCTGCATTTTTTTACGGAATAAAATCATCGATTCATATTTATGGCTTCCATATTATTATTGAATTAAAGTACTAGAGATTAAAATGGTATGGACATATAGTAAAAATAAGTTAGTTTAATCGAAGTTGCGTATGTTAACTTCCATTAGGTTATGACGGATCTATACGCGTCTATAACTAACCCCTTGGGGATTTTTCTGGGGCAATAATATTATCAACCAACTTTTTCACCGAGTGAAGAAAGCGTGAAAATGAAAATATATGTATTTTAAATTTTGTATTCGTGAATTTTAGGAGTTAGTTGGTGGGTGAAGGATCGTGAAATTATTGAGTGTAAATCAGAGTTTATCAGTTGAAGTCTTAGATATCGCTCGACGGTGATTAAATCCGGATAAAAATCGTATTCAATGCCTCGACTGGAAGACTCAACTTCATTAAAGTAAAGGTATCGTGATCCTTGTTTAAGTAGAAGTTTAGCGTATTAGAGAGTGCGCAACATAGTTTATATTGAGCTCGTATAAGTTATTGTGGAATCAGTTGAGGGTCCGTATTATTTTCCCCAGGCTAACGAGTCTCACCTCCTCGCTCTGCTATCTGATCTTCTATCTTCATTAGATTATTATTGTGGTTGCTTGATATTTTGGTGACAATAAAATAATTAGAGTGAATCATGTCTACTGATTATTCAGTTCCTCCCACATATCTAGCCGGGTCCGAGAGTAGACAAGGGGGCTCAGAGGGAAGCAGGAATCGATAGGCATTACAAGGTTACAATGGAACTTCGCAAATTCGATTCTGAGGAATTCAAAAACCTCGAAATACGTTATCATTTTTCGTTTCACTCTACAGAATTTCGAGAATGGAAAGAACAATATCGGTTCAAAAATAATGGAATTTTAAGGAGTTTTACCTGCAAAACAAAGGGAAATATTTCAGATACATATAACGCCATAATGGGATAATGATCCTTATAAGCTCCTGAAACTTGTATTTTAAACTATATAAATAAATAAAATCCCCTAAAAATAACGTCTCCTTCAATAAAAATGTCATATAAGTTCTCATGAACAAAATTTTGATTATTCAAACCACAAAAAATATTGGATTCAGACATGTTTCTAAAGTTCTAAAGTGTTCTAAGACATGCTTCTGAGATATACTTCCTGAAATTCAAACTAAGCATAAAATAAAAGAACGAATCTCGAGGTAGAGTGTGTTGCAGGTAATTCCACAATTTTTATACAAGATTCTTTTATAAGTATTTTTTTTAATAACAATAGTCATTTTTCGTTATACATACCGTAAAAATCCGGCGTATAACGCGCACTTTTAACATAAAAAAAAGATCGAAATTTAAGGGTGCGCATTATACGCCGGGTATAAAAATGAGAGCTTTAAAAATAAAAAGTAAATAAGCATAGAAAAATTAAGACTTCTATATATGTACCGAAATACTGTTTATTTAAAACAAATGGCATTTCTTACGAGCTTAAAGGATTGTAGTCTAGAAGAATAATAAAGTATTTTCTAAGACTTGTTATAATACCTCGAATAAATTACTTTAAAATCTAAGAATATTATGCACTAACATTTGAGATTCCTTCATTAAAAAGGGGGTGCGTGTTATACGGCGAATATACATAAAAATTAAAAATTGCGGCTTAAAAGTATAAGTGTGCGTTATATGCCGGATTTTACGGTATTTTGGAAGCATTGAAAGAATTCTCTAAGAATCCAAACTTAATATGTTACTTGATTGATAGTTTTAATATCGTCATATCTAATTGAAACTACGAGAGGGTTATTGGCAATGGACTTCCTATTTTTGAACCACAGTTAAGTGACTGGAAGGCACTTGTGCTATCTCTCAAATATCCATGCCACGCCGACATAAGAACTTAACCGTAACAAATTGAAACTGCTCTCCACACTACGGGTCTTAAGTAGCACCAGAACTCATAGACACGATTCAACAGAGAAAAATGCCGGGCTCTAGTTCCGCCCATGACCACTCGGCTATCATGTCCACCATATCTCAAAGAGCTATCATAGCCACATTTAATACTGTTGCAAATTTGCGTGGGCGTAAAACAGCTGATGACTTCAATTACAGGGTGCGGCGAAAAAACCCGGACAAACAATTTTTTAAACAACTTTATAAAAAATTAAGAAATTAACAAAATATAACAAATAATATAATAAGAGTACACTCGTACTAATAAATAAATTTGATTGTTTCAAAGTGACGGCCGTTTGCAGCAATGCAGAGGCGCAAATGCTCGCAGAAATTTTCAAGGAGCCTCAAGTCCTTTAATCTATCCCATTCCCGCAGAAACAATTGCTTTAGAGAATCTAAAGTTTTGTATGGTTTAGTGCAATCTCTGGACTCAAAAATGGACCATACACTGTAATCCATGAGATTGAGATCCGGCGAGTAGGGTAGCTATTCTTCACATGATATCATGTCTGGAAAATTTGCCTTGCACCACTCTTGTGTCTTTTTGGCCTTGTGAGCTGGTGCAGAGTCTTGTTGAAACGTCCACTTTGCATTTCCGAAATGCTTTTGGGCCCACGTAAGTACAACAGCTTCAAGAATGTCCCTCTGGTACACTTTTTGATTGATTTTAACGCCCTCTTCCACAAAAATCAAAGGAGTTTTACCACTTGCGCAAATTCCACCCCAGACCATGACCGACTTTGGATATTGGCGATATTCAACAATTGCCGAATGCTCGGAGCGTCCACAGATAAGATTCAATCGTTTTGGGAGTTATGAACTTGTTGAACCGCAAACAGCTTCTCATCAGTGAAAAGGAATCTCTCCCATCTCTGACTTGCGGCCTGTCTCAAAAATTTTCGGCATCTTTGCAGCCGTACGGGTTTGTTTCTTTAATTGAGGAGCTGAAATTTTCGCAGCTTGTGAGGCTTCAGTCCAAGCTCCGTTTTTGCAATTCGTCTCATCGATCTGACACGAGAGCTTTTTTCTCATGGAAACCATCGGATTCCTCTGGACTAGCTTTTCGATGGCCTTGCGATTCATGGAAGTGTAGTTTATAGTGCGTTTTCGCCCACTTCCTGGACGTCGATCATTATTGCCAAGCTCTTTGAAACGGCAAATTGCATCAAACACTGTTTGCCGAGGTACAATAAGCAAATGAACGACTTCACACTTTCGTTTCCTTTACTGAAACAACTCTAAAATGGTAGACCTTTTGCTCAACATTATCAAAAACACATAAATTAAAGTACAAACTAAGAAATGTATTAAAAATATTTAATTATTAAAGTGGTGGAAAAAGCAACATGAAAATACCAATTAAAAGGAAATTTGTTAATTATTCTAGGAGGCAAGAAATTTGTCCGAGTTTTTTTGCCGCACCCTGTTCTTGAAGAATAAATAGATTTATAAATGGACAAAGGACGAACAAATTCTTACACGTAGACAAATCGACGCATTTTCACAAAGAAATATATTGTAAAAAAGAAACAAACAACACAAAGAAATATTATACAGCAGTTGAAAAGGCACTCGTTATAAACAAGCTTTACAGTGTTCCAAAAAGGTTCTCTAGAACAGTTCTACCAGCAAGAACTCTCAGACAGATAAACTCTCTATCTTATCGCAAACAACGCACAAGCACATTCTGATCTCGACTCACTTTTGAACTCCAACGACCTTTATATAGCCTCAAGGAAAGTTTCAGAAGGGTCGATCCCAATGATTTTTCAAAGGTTCTTTGGATCATAATTTTTCGCCAAACTTATCTCCAAATCAGTCGCCAATCTGGTAACCCTGCTCGCATCTTGTAGGGCTGAGTTGCCAAACTCACGTCTCGCAACGAATATTTTGGCGGTATTGGCACACAATAACATGCAATGAAATTTTTAAAAAAATTCCCTGGAAGAAGAGATGTCAAATGTCAGGACGTAAACGTTATCTACGAAATTTTTTCCGGGTATATGGGTTTCTAGGAACCCTCAATCCCGTATCAGGTTTAAAAAGTTCTGCTAGATGACTTGACAACGTTGAATTTTCATGCTGGGGTAGTGTTACATTGCAATTGGACGAGCGGCGGTAAGCCGGTAGGTGGGACTTCGAGGTGCAGATCTTGGTTGCAATAGTCTTTTTAGGCAACTGGAAACTGTGTGTGGTGACGTAAACATTAAATTTTTCTTGTTTTTTGAAGTTAAACTTCTATGCTCACGAGTGAATGGAAAATTTGCCCAGTTTTGCGTAACAGGGAGAAAACGAACGGAAGTAGCGATTTCCCCCACCATCTCCCCAAATCGTCGCAATGGTGAGAAAATAGCGAGCGGGAGGAAAAGACAGTGGGGTCCGGAATACATTATTTTCCTCAGAACCAACCTAGAGGCATCTAGGCTTCTTCTTCAGTTAGCTAGTGAACCCATGAGAGGGAGTAAACAGAGTGAAAAAAGAGAGGGGGTCGCCTTTGCTAAAAATAGCATCAGCGGACAGGAGTTGGTGGGGGGGGGATTCGTTTCAGTAGAAACGAAGAAACTGCAACTTTTCTACATTCGTTCTTCACGTGGTTGGGTTTTCGATTCGTTTTGCTCGATGGGGGGGGGGACAACACCCTGTGACTTGCGTCATATCCGTGAAAAAGTTTGCTGAGTGCTTTCCGATTGGTTGACTCCCCCCCCCCTTTCTCACCATACCAGGGGACATTTGTCAACGGTTATATGTGTTGCAATGTTTGCGTTACGGTGTAGACAAAATAGCTCTTGCAGCAAAGGCGTGCTTTTTAAAATATTTCCTTAGATTGTTGGCCACATAGTGATGTTTTCAGCAGCTAATTTGTTTGTTTTTTTTTAAATTTTCATTTGCGTTGAATTATTATTGATTCTAATCAGAATGCCTAAATCAAATGCACAAAGAGGGAAAGAGTTTCGTGAAAGAAAAAGAAAACAAAAACTAGCAGAAAGTCCAGTCGAAAAAGTGATAAAAAAACAGAAAAATAGTGCCAATTCATCAAACGCTACTGCCAAATCTCGATCAGAGTACATGAGAGAATATTTAGCACGGGAAAAAACATTGCAAAATATTCTCTTAATGCCGAGTTTAATGACTGATGATGCGAATGCTATTGAGACTCATCTAATGCCAGCACTGATTACTACGGACTTTGTGAACCACCCTGTGCAGTCAACAAGTACAGAGCCCTCAACAAGTCTAGTGCGTGTTGGAACTGATGCATGTGAATCGATAATAAATTCTATCTTACGTTACAAAGACTATGATTCCCATAAAAATGCTCACAAAGATTTCCAAAAGCGATTCGTTGATAATCCTTTCGGTCACGGGTGTTCGATTTGTGATAGATTATGGTTTAGAGATTATTTGAAAACGCCTGTTGCTGAGCATAAAAATATTTTACAAAATATTTTACCGGGAATTAATTTAGAAGACGTTAAAGCGTGCTACAGTTGCCGACAAAGTTTAAATAGGAAAAGTATACCAAATTTATCAAAATATAATGGTTTTGTATACCCAGAAATTCCACCACATCTTCCTACTTTGGATATGGTATCAGAAAGACTCATTTCTCCACGAATACCTTTCATGCAAATTAGGCGATTGAGACATGTACACGGTCAGTTTGGAATATTAGGGCAAATAATCAATGTTCCAGCATCCGTCAATACAATGGCCAATCGACTTCCACGAAATGTTGATGATGATTAATGTGTCAATGTTCACATCAAACGGTGGAAAATTCACAGAACTAGTTATCTGATGGGTTTGGTTACTAAAAGAAACATCAAAACATTTTTGCAATACTTAGTAGCTACTCCACTGTACAGAATGTATGATGTTATAATCGATGATAGTTTCTTCAATTTCAAACAGAGCGCGTCTCAAGTTCTTCAAGATGAAATCAGTGAAAATATAACTATTGAAGAGAGTCTTACAGCCCAGCAACAGACGTTGTTATGGAATGAAGAGAAATATCTTCGTATTGCTCCTGGAGAAGCGAATGTACCAAGAAGTTTCACTTCTATCGTGTGGCAATCCGCGCACCATTTTTTTTATATATATATATATTTACTAGCTGGTACACCAATTCTTTGCACGGGTGAATTGAAAAATTGAACAATGCAGTTTAAAGGATAAAGAAGTGTTTTTAATGAGTTCATTTTACGTAAAATGTAAATTAAACAAAAAAAAACTTTTTTCATATCTCAGCTGAACAAAAAAAAGCCCTATTTGTTAAATTAAAGGTCTAATAGCTGGTAAAAAGGATTCATTTTTTTTATAAATAAAAAAAAATGAATCCTTTTTACCAGCTATTAGACCTTTAATTTAACAAATAGGGCTTTTTTTCCATAACTCTCTTGAGGGTCAATTTTTGAAAACCCCTTCCTAAGCTAATTTCTGCTCAGCAAAGGAACACATTGTTACGAATTTTGTGTAATGAACTCTTAAAATAGTGTGATACATTAATATTACTTTCTGTTGTATTTATATTATGTTAAAATTATAATATGCACAAGCAACGCCATTACTTACATTATATTGGCGATTAAACGAAAACATAGCGAAATGTTGTCGATAGAGCCATGTTGGCATCATTTTTGTCGATGTTGGCAAGATGGCGATTGATTGAAAAGTGCAGAAGTTGCTTTGATGTAGCGCCACCTGGTGGGGAGCTACAGCAACGAGGAAAGCACAAAAACCTTCTCCACAAAAAGCACATAAACATGCTGATTTTCATAGTGATCGGTTGAATGGTGTTGGAGTGAAACGATATTTCATGTACAAATATCCATTAAAAATATAAAGAGAGAGATTATAGTATATTATTCATAATAAACCAATGTGTGAATATAGATTCTTTTTTCAACCCGCCTAAAGTTAAACCTTGTGTGTGTTTGAACCAAGCTAGCCTTTGAGTTTGACACCCAATTGTAAGGTAACCATACCCTTAAGATAATGCTGGGAAGAGTACTTTCCCTATAAAGTTATTTTCCCACAATAGTGTATTATTGCAAGGAAATTAATATACTTGAGTGAGTGTGTGAGTGAATATTAACGTCGCACTGTTCAGCAAAACGAGGGCTGTTGGTGACGGACCTCGTAACTTTGAACCATGGTCAAGTGACGAGGACGACACCTGAGCTGTTCCTCCCTCTCCTAATACCACACCACACCATCAGGAGGATGTTTGAGCTCTCGACAGATTTAACGTGCATCTCTCCCTTACACGGCGGGTCTTTAGTGGTACTGGGTTCGAACTCATGACATGCCCGCCATGTTTCGATACCTTGGCTACCGCGGTCACTTAATATACTTGGTGTGTTTCAATATAATGTAGAGTTTCGTTCGAAATCAGAAAATTTTGAATTCTTCGACGAATTTGATTAATCTCTTCCAAGAGAGATTCTAAATGATTTTAATTATATGTACTCGTGTTCTAGATTTTAAGGTGATTATTTCGTTGAATTTGTGTCGATGTAATAGATATCAGAAATACTTACTTATATGGGAAAACATGTTACTTTAATTAAATAAATCACAGAAGTTAAATATGCGTTTTTAAGACTTAGAAATTATAAACATTTAAGATTGCTTTGTCGAAAACTGTAAATAAATATTTGTTTGAACAGCTGCAATCGCATGTTTTCCGAAGAAATCCAGACAGACATCAATTTCGTACTTATTGTTGCACTTGTCAACTACCTATACAATTTCAAATTTAGTAACTTGAACAATTTTTGGTTTGGCAATAAGATTCATCAAAAAAAAAAAAAATAATAATAATAATAATAATTTTCAAATTGTTGTTCCTTTATTTTTTATGTAATTCAGATACATGAATATCAAATGCATTTTTTGCTAATGTGCATGTTAACACTATTAAAAATAAGTATTTTTAAAGGACGTCACGTCCGTAAAAGCACAAAAGTCAGCTACAATGGATGATATGAAACGATTAGCTAGAAAAACGCGATTGCGAATGTCATGTGAATCGAATATATTGGTACGAAAATCCTTTTCTCAAACTCCTGATATTTCAACCACGCGATCGTTTTAATGTCAATTGGATTGTTAGAATACAGAAGTTGTCAAATAAATGTAAGGTTAACACAACTTTTGTGTAATTTATTAATACCACAAATTCCCTTTTAAATAACTTTCCTGAAATTCAAGCTCATTAATGCCACAATGCATTTCTCTTTTTATGGTGGGGAAAAAAAGAACTAGTAGAAATATAGTTTATTCATTTCCAATTTAAAAACACAACTTGAAAAACACATTCTGTGTCTAGCGTTTTATATGTATTTAAATCGAATTTTTGTACTTTGTATATTTGAGCAAAGAATACAAATTAAAAGATTTTACATATTTATTTCTCGGTTTAATTTTTGCTGTAATATTTTTTGGAAATCCCAGTTATTTTTTTAAAAAGATTTTTATACAAATTTCTTTCTAAATATTTTGATTCTTTCAATTCAAAATTACCTGATCATAAAAACGATATTATTCATATATAAGAAGTCACAATTGCAAGAATTACAAGAACCTAAAAATTTTATCTTTAAAAAACCAGTTTTATAAAAATCCAACAGAGAAACACGAGCAAAACGTGACGAAATGAGGACAACACATTCAATGAACTACACAAAAACAGGAAACAATTCGGTTTCCTTTTCGGAAAGCGAACTTTCCCTTAGATAACAAGTATGACATTTCAACAAAAGACAAGGACCTATTGAAAAGAACTTCCTTAGAGAGTGACATAAAATCATAAATTTTACTATTTCGAAATTCATTTTCTCATTCAATGTTTGCAAAATAGATAACATTTCGGGTTTCTCCATGAAATAATGTTAAAAAATTCGTTTAAACTTTTACAATATTGTTCATTCGTCTGTAAGTTTATTTTGTATTAATGGACTATTTATATCAAATGGAACAGAATTTTGACAGGAAAATAAAAATAAATCTGAATAAGGAATAAGGTGTCTCTAATAAGATTCCAAAAGAATTGTAGAATTTCATTTTGAAGAGAACTTTGAACAGTTGCTTACTTAAGTTTTGAACAAACATCACTGTTCATTATTAGTGTTATTGTAAAATGACACCAGAATATTTAATAACTCATAAATAATAAATAAAATCG
>BMAO01029316.1:0-15286 GCA_019973975.1 Trichonephila clavata
AAAAAATTTTTATATCAAATATAAAACATAACAGGGAAAAAAATTAAGATTAAATCTAATGAATACAAATAAGAACCTAGCGAGTCAAAATGCAATTTCGGACTTAGGACGAATAAATGGGGTTAAACTAGTTTGAAGGCGCCAACCTTCCCCCTTTGCAACTCGTAGGAAAGACCAAATAAAATAAATAGAAATTTAAAGTATAAAATACTAAGTATAAAAAATCCAAAGTATAAAAATCTCATAAATATGAAAGAAAATCAAAGAACAACAATATATTATATTTTATATATCTGTTTCATTAATAATTCATAAAATAAATGTTATACAAAAGGTTTCTAAGCCGATTTACATACAAATATTTATAAAAGTCATTTTAATAACATTCATTTAATAATTCATTTCATATAATAAAGTTCACAATAAATTTTATGAGTAATGTAGAATTTAAAAATTACGCATTAAAAGTTATTTATTTTACACCTGGAGTACTACAACAAAATGTATTTCTGTGGCCGTGGTTTCCTATTGGTCATGGTCGCATTTATCTGGGAGCGTTGCCGAGTCGCGGGTTTGAGTCCTGATGCCACTGAAACCCCGATGTGACGAGGGAATGATGTACGATAATTCTGTCGTGGTTTAAGTCTTCAAGTTAGCGTAGTATGTAAATTAGGTTAGAGGGCTGCCAGCTCAGGGCCGTCCTCGTCACTAGGCCATAGCTCAAAATAATGACGTTAAAAAATCGCTTTTGGTAAGGATATTAATTTCTATGCTATAGAGATTTCTCTCCAGACTCGCCTAATGCAACTCCAAAATAGAAAATTGAAAATCCTATATAATCTTTTTCTCCTCACCCTTTTGCCATTGACTTTGATAATTTTGTTCCACTTGAAGATATCATCTCTGAAGAGGGGAGATTGTCTTTCGGAATTAAAGGCCGGGACAAGGCCCTGGGCTTGATCATATAGATTATAATATATTTGGAAAATAATTTATTCTGTCTGCAGGTAATTATAAAAATTATTACTCTTTGTATTGAGTTTTCTTATTTCTCTGATATCTTGAAAAATTCTAATTAAAGCTTTTATTGAAACCCAGTAAGGACCCATCCTCATTTAATTCATATCGGCCGATTTGTTTAATACCTACCCTCGGGAAAATTATCGAACGTGTTTTTGCTAATAGGCTTCACACTTGGTTAACTATACATAACATTATTCACAATAATCAGTTTGGCTTTAGAGAGAACTTCAGATGCTAGGATGCCATTAACACAATTTAAGTATTAATATTAAAACTAACAGGGTTTCTGGTCACACATCTTTAGTCTTGTTGACATTAAAAGTACGTTTGACAATATAAATTGGTCGATATTATTTCAAATTTTCAACAACTACCATATCCCGCTTTATTTTTAAAATTCATTTATACCTATTTGGTTTATCGGTTTGTTGTTTTTTGTAATCCTAATTTTTTCAATTAAACATCCGATTAATCTTGCCCTATCTTGTGGAACATTTCTTTCAATTCTGTCTTAGGCTTAACTCGGAAATTTTTTTTTCAAGCTTTTGCGGACGACCTTGCTTTTGTCACCACGGGTAAGGTCCGAAATACTTTGGAAATTGAAACCAATTCAATTCTTGACAAATCTCTAATAAACTCAAAAATCTTAAACTTGTCACTTCTCCTGAAAACATTTACTCAGTTGCATTCAGGTGTGCAGCCCGTGGTGGTACTGTGTTTCGCAAGAAACCTATCTTTTTTTTTAAAACCAGTAATGTTTCTATTGAAGTAGTCGACTCTATTAAACATCGTGGACTTATATTGACAACCAGCTCTCTCTCTCTTGGTTCAATTTTTAAAAGAGAGAATTTTTCAATTGTTTCTTCAGTTTAATAGAATTTTGTTTTCCAACTCTTACTTTAATTTTTTTTAATTTGTGGTACTTTACTGTGATTGAACCCATCATTATCTATGGTGTGGGAATTTGAGGTAGCTCGCTCACATCTCGTCATATCCAAAAACTTAACGCTATTCGAAGAAATCTTTTAAAAAACACGAAGGGCCTTAGGATCTCCCCACAAACGCCTTACAAATCATATCTGGTACTTCCCGAGATCCACCTTTCTGTGAATAAAGCTTTTCTTAAATACCAAATCTGGAAACTTTGGAACCTTGAATTCAATAATATTATTGATTGTCATTTCATTGAAAATTTTATTCCTCTCCACTCTGTGAAAGCTCGTAATAGAATTATCAGTTTTCATCAATTGCAGCGACTTATTGAGCGAGAGGTGGATCAAAATTGGGACTGAGACCGGGTTCGCGGTGTGCATTTTTTTATCGGGGTCCCTTTATGGGACACATACTTTTAAATTAAAACCCTTCAATACTGTTTTCCAAGCAAAGGTATCTGCAATCGGATGTATGGGTGGTTATTAAATATGTTAAAATTAATATTTACACTGATAGTTTATCATTCATTCTTTTTTAAATGTCCTAACAATAAATCTGCCTATCATAATTTAATAAAGAATAAACTTTCTATGTACCGTAACTTTTATAACATGTTCTGGGTTAAGGCTCATAATAATAATTTTTTTAATGATATTGCAGATCATTTTGCTAAAGTCGCAACTACTAATGGTGTCGAGGTGAGTGTTCCAGCCCCCAGCGCTCTTATGTCCCTTCAAAATAAATTGATTGAGAGGTCATCAAACTCTAATAATGGCTTACGAGTCAAATCCTTCATTCCCAAACCCAGTTTAGAGATTAATCTCCATTCCAGTTACATCTCGCATTTCTTAACAAACCATGGCCCATTTGTTTCTTATTTGCATCGCTTCAAATTAAAAGCTACTTCCAATTGACTTTGTGGTTCTGTTGGGGAAGCTGATTGTTATGAATGAGAATAAGAATAGATTTAAAACTAGAATCCATGATTAGACTTAGAATGAATAATGTGTTTCGACTTTCAAAACTGAATATTAAAGAATAACGACTTGTAACACAAATAAGGTGACAAGTAGACTTTTCATGTATATATTTTCTTCACACACACACTCACACCGTTACATGGAGAAAAAGAAGAACGTTGTACAACACATAATCACAAGAACAGCGACCGTTATAACCGAATAATCCGAATTGAATGTAATTTTTCGCGCCAATCCTACATACTTCTAGAATTAAAAAAAGTTCAGTTCGTGGCGCCATCTCTGGACAGCGAAAGGAGTCAACTGTTCTTAACACTGACCATTATGTGTTCACATGTCCTCTGACTGAGGATTTTCATTTGGTCTCTTTATCTCAAAATGCTAAAAAGCTTGGTTCCAATCTATCGTTAGAAATCTTTCCATTCACTCTAAACTAGAATCATGTATTAAAATTGCCTCCACATTCTGGATCAAATTCCTTAGATAGGATTGGATTGGTACTCTTATGTGGTCACACAAGCAGCCCCCCCCCTCCTTATCCAAATGTTATTTTTTCTGTTTTTCTTTGCTTCTCTTTTTTTTCTTCTTAATCCTTAAACCCTATTTATATTTCTCACACAATATATTGCAGCTTCCTGGTTTATTTTACATCATTAGTAAATATGATTATACTTTGAGGCTAATTTCTTGTTTTTATTTAGCAAAAAAGATATCTCCAATAAAATTCAATAGTTTCTCCCCCCCCCTTTCTCTCTCTTCATTTATTATTTTTATTTAACACTGCTTTCTTCCTTTATGTTTTTTTTTAATAGGAGAGGAGATCTCAAAAATAATCCTCCTTCCGGTGCTGAATCATTTCTTTTTCTGTAAACTGAAGGGAAAAAAATGTTAACCGGAAGGGGTGGCATCAACTAAAAATATAATTCAAAAGAAGCATTTTATTATTATTATTTATGTTTTCTGTCTTTTTTTTCTTTTGGTGTGTATGGTGCATTTGTATTGGATAATTTTATTATTTTTTTATGTATTTGTAAGAATTTTTTGACTATGTATATTTTTTCTTTCATCTTACTCCTTTTGTTTTCTTTTATTATTATAATACTTTCTTTGTATAGTTGTATTACGTTCACGTACACGTATGTGTATCGTGCAGTTACCTTTAAATTTGTATATTGTTATATTTTACTGTCTTCTGCTGTTTAAAATGCGAACTTTAACTTTTTTCAATAAAGACTACACGTGGGGGTGGCTGTTTCCCGAGGGATTGGCTTGTAGATAAACCCTCTTCGGGTGAGCTTATTCCTTTGGGCATTCCGCCAATAACACTCATGCAGCTTTAAATGCGATGTTAATATAACTCTCCTTCACTCGTGGAAAATATTGGGTGGTTATCTTTATCCGTGAATCCAATGGAATTTTTCATACCTGGGTGGATGAGTGAGTGAATATTAACGTCGTACCTCTCAGCTATATACTCAACGGCTTTTAGCAACAGACCTCGTAATTTGAACCATGGTCAAGTGACAAGGACGACACCTGATCTGGCACACACTCTCCTAACTACCACAGCACTCTAACTGGTAGAGTAGATCTCCATTTCTAGTCTAGGATGAAGGGTAACTACACGATATATCGCTTCCTCGTTTTCGAAAATGAGTGATTGATTGGTGAATGAAATGGTTTATGGAGCAACAGTCCATTTAAACTAAACTTAGCCGAATATTTCGTAAGAAAGTTAGTTTAAAAATGCATTATTATAGCTAGTTAAAGTAAACTTAAAATTTTCGAAAAAAAGTCTTAAAATTCTCGTTTTGATCTGTCTTAAAATAATCATTAGAAACCCTATGGCTTATGGCGTGATGTGGGTATCTAGTTAAGGTTTATTACAAATAGTAATAATTCAAGATATAAAAGGTTAATGCTATTTTTAATTTACATTATAGAGCATTATAAAACTGCTAAAAAGGCTACATAGGCTAATGTCAGAAAATTAAATATAGGAAAAAACGCGTGCTGTTATCTCGTGCGAGTCAGAGAGAGAGAGAGAGAAGTCTGATGGATCGTCCGGGGAAAGGCAAGTTTTTTGAGTGTTTGTTCATATCAGTTCACTTCTCTCTGCTCGCAAGCTGATTCCAGGTAAGGGAAGTTTAGGTGGGTGCCGAGGCACGCCACATGGCTCAGAGGTAGTGTATCACGCTTCAAAGCCACAGATTCGGGGTTCAAATCCCGGGCTGGGCAAGGTAGACTTTCATCCTTATGTAAAACGCATTTGGATTATGCTGTCAAGATATAGGGTTCCCGCTGGCTGAGTGGCGAGGTTGGTTTGTCACTGGCCTTCTGCACCCAAGATGAGGGTTCAACCCTGGCCCAAGTCCGTGGATTTTCATGATGCAGAATATCGACAGCGGCCATATTGTATGATTATACAGCATGTAAAAGATTCCTAGAGTGCCTGTTTGGCGTAGATGCTCTAAGGGAAATTTAATTCTAGTATAAGTTCGCATCGTCAGAGCTCAGGTGCCTCCTGCTGGGGTGGAAACGGCGTCAAATTACCTGCGGCGATTGGTATCCGCCCATAGGGTGCCACACTAAAAAGAGATACCAGCTTCTGGGGAATGTACAAGGTCTGCAATAGTAAAATACCAATCGACAGCTCATTAGAAATAAAAAAATAAGGCTTCCAAGCTTTACTTCATAATCCATCTTTAGAAAAACAAAAGTTTAGACAGAGAATAAAATGTTATTTTGAAAATTACGCGAAAATTACCCATTAATCATGATTTCCGGGTAGCTTTTATTTTTAAATAATATTAAGTTTAATCCTTTGTAAAGTAAATGTAAATTGTACTAAAATGTAATGAGTCGTTATGCAGAATGTATTGAAAATAAATGAAACGTTACGTCCATTCCGAAAACTAGGTTTAAAGTACAAAATAAGATTACAAGTGTGTTGTGGCCATTAGCTCCCCACCCACCTTCTTTTTTCTGTCGCGTTGATTAAAATAGGGCAATTCAGATGATATTCACAGAATAACGGGGAAAAAAGTTCTTTCATTTTAATACAATTTTGATATTGACTTAAAAAAGAAATGATTTTTAGGTAATATAATTCAAACATACATTGCCAACTGATGTAACCAAAGGATTTTTTAATTATTAAAATAATGGAAATGTATATTTTTAAATAAGAACTTTCCTTTTTTTTTATCGATAAATTGAAAATGTAATGGCTTTTAACTTTATATGCATTAAAAATATTTCTATAGGATTTATTTATAAACAGAAAAGTACAATATTCAGTCGTATAATATATGCTGTATAGTTTTCTAACATATTTTTGCGTTAGGCTTAGCATTTTTATTACAAAAAAAAAAAAAAAAAAGACTGATTTGCTCCATTATATAACAAGCGTTAAAAGATAATTGTTTAGCAGAGATAATTGAAAAATGCAGTAGGTCATTCGTATTGATGAATATATCGATTTTCAATAAAACATGTCATCATTATATTTTGCCTTATCTGGAGTTTTGTGACAAACCTTTAATAGACATTTTACAGTTTTTAATTTAAGGCAACAAGGTCCCGTCTTCACAATTTGTTTTATTTTTAATAATTGATATTTGGTATTAATTGTATTTTGTAATGGCTAATATTCAATAATATTTGCATATATAAAAATTAAATTTGTTTCAAAATGTTTGTAAAATTTAATTCTTTGAAAATTTTTTTAACATTTAAAAAATTTTTAAGGCTTTTTTAAATACGTCTCTTTACTTTCAAAATTTTTTTCCATGTACCCCATAATATACTACAATAAATTGTGTATGACTTTTTTTGCTGCTGCTCTTTAATTTTTTATTAATTTTTTTTATTGTTGAACATTTCTAAAAATTCTCAAAAAAACATTAATTTTTATTTTGAAATTTTTTAGAAAAAGTACTTTTTATTTTAGAGCTGATTCCATGCACAGTTTTACAGAACATACATTTCATAACATGTATAAAAATTTCAAACCCATACTTAAAATATCAAATAAGCCTTAGGATTTTGCATAACAGTATATGTACAAAATTCAACATGGAGAAATATGAGTTTGAAGTTTTCATTTCATGAACAGCACGATAAAATATTCCTCGAATAGTCTGAAATTTTTATGAAATGTTAATTAGCTTATTTAAAACTGCTTACCAAAAGAAATTGCAAAACTGTAGGACAATTAAACAGTATACTGGCATAATGATTATGTAGAAGAAAATGAATGAAAGATCCATATTTCACAAAATTTTATCTTAATAATTACTAAACAAATAAAAACACACACACTTGAGAGTTAATTCCATGCTCAGTTTGACAACTCAAATAATGCACATCATATACAAAATATGTTTATGCCTTTATTTTTTATTTCCGTGATTTTAAAAGCCTTCGCATTTTAAATATTATACACGAATGAAAGCAAAGTCAAATAACAATTTATAGGTAAATTATTTCAAAATTGAAGAATTGCATCTGTGTACATTTGATTAAATAATTACCTTAAAATATTTTAATAATAATTGTGCTGAATTTAACACACACTTGGAATATATATATATATATCACCAAAAACAAAAATATATAAAAATGGGAGATTTTGCTATTTTTGCGAATTAGATTTTAAATTACCTGAGTTATCAAACTGAAATTTAGCATCCGTGCTTTGGTAGAATTCGTTTTGAAGTTTTAATTTCATTTATAATTATATCATATGAAGCACGCACAACTTTTAAGTCTTGACCAAATCCATTTGCTCTCCCCCCCCCCAATAAACAATACACAAACTAGAATTTTTGCATGAATTTCACAATTCATCCTTGAAGTGGTTTGTTACTGCATATATAATTTTACATATGTCAGTTTTTCATTTACGCTCGGTAGAAAAATAATTAATTCATTTTTTTATCAGGCTATTTTCTAGCAGAAAGCCCCGGAGGGGGGAGGAGCACTGGAAAGAGCCAATTCCACGTAAGGCTAATACGAAAATATGGCGGACCACCAAATGTCAAGTCCCAAGCTCAATTTCTTGGGGGGGGGGATTAAAATTTTTTCCAGTCCCCATAGGATTAACATGAGAGCATGATATTTTAGTCGTGACAGTGTCGTTACATCCGTGACGGGGTGCGCCCGCATATCGAAAAAATTTACTCTCATCCTTTTCCCTGACGTCCCAAAAGAAGTATAACTTCAAAAATCGACAAACCAAAGTATAAAAAAAACATATTTAAAGCACTTTCTTTGGATAAAATACACATTTGTAAGGTTACGTTATGTTTTTAGAGAGAGACTTCCATAGCACTTGTATCCTCTCCTCACCTTGGCAGGCGCCAATGGGTGCAATGCGTCTGTTATTCTCGGTACTAGCAATTTTTGGCTCGCAATTTAAGGCGCTCCTGTACCAAAGTCAGTACCAGTGTTGAACTTAGGGGCATCTATTTCGAACGCATTTAAGTGTAATGTATATTGATGTGTATGTTGTATTTTTATACAAAATACCTGTTATACCTGTTTATTGTACACTAAACATGTAGACACACGTATGGACGGAATCGCACAGAAAACATACTCACACAATGCAAACACAAACCAAGCTGCAGCCGGCTACATTATGAAGCAGACAAATACAAAAGAGAAAGCGCGGTCTCTAGGAATCTCAGTTTTTATAGGCGGCTGAAATCGCTTGATCTGAGTGGGTAGCTAGATGTAGTTAAAATATTCTCGTTAGACGGCTGGCTAATTTATTATAAAATTTGGGTCCTGAAGGATGGACCAGATAATTAAAAGATATATATATATATATATATATATTATATGCAATTGTTGTTTTATTACAAAGTTTCAAATTTAAATGTGTTAGAAAAAATTATTTCTCTTAATGTAATTCTGAGCTTTTTCCTACACTCTTGATAATTCAAAGTTTATCATTGGTCCCTTCAACTTCGAAATATCGAGAGTCGACTGTATATATAAATACAGTCGACTCTCAATAATTCGAAGTTGAAAGGGCAAACTTGTAACTCCAACCTTTTTACTACAGCCGGCTAGGTGGCGTGGTTGGTTTGTCGCTGGCCTTCTACACCCAAGGTTGCGGGTTCGACCCCTACCCAAGTCAGGGGATT
Organism: Trichonephila clavata; assembly: GCA_019973975.1. NCBI lineage: Eukaryota > Metazoa > Arthropoda > Arachnida > Araneae > Nephilidae > Trichonephila > Trichonephila clavata. Next base: position 9,092 of record BMAO01029316.1, read on the forward strand.
TTCTTGATGCAGAAAATCGACAGCGGCCATGTCGTATGATTATACGGCATGTGAAAATCCTTAGAGTGTTTGTTTGGCTTGGATGCTCTCGGCAAAATTAAATCCTAGTACAAAGTTCGCATCGCCAAGAGCTCAGGTGCCTCCCTCTGTGGAGGAAACTGGGTGTCAAAATTGCTTGCTGTAATTGGTATCGCCTATATGGTGCAGCGCTAAAAAGTGGTACCAGCTCCTGAGGAATGTACTAGGTCTGCAAAAGGTTTAATTACCAATGCGCAGCCCCATTGAAAAAAAAACAACCTTTTTACTACAGGACTGTTCATGATATTGCGTGATCGAATTGTCGAGTTTTATAAGATAACTTCGAATTATCACGTGTTTTAGTCTGGCTAGTTACAGATTTTACTTCGAAATATTGAGTATACCTAAACGTATTGTTTTAGTTCGAAATATCAAGAGTATTTCTAGGGACTCAGCATATACTTCGAATTATCGAGAGGTTCGTGTTATCGAAGGTTTGAATTATCGAGAGTTGACTGTATTTTTAAACAAAAATTGGTAAGATAGAGAGAAAGATTTTAATTTTAACTTAACTACCTACCTTTCCCAAGCCAAAAAATTGCCCCCTCCCACCAAAAAAGAATATAAATATAATAAAATAGACATCCTGCATAAAACTTTTAAAAAATTGGTTAATAGAAATAAAAAAAAATTGAAAAAACACTTGACGCTCAACTTTTTTTTGCAAAAAATGTGAAAGACAGGTTCCCAAAAAATATCAGGTGTTCCGCAGTTTTATGGGGGTAGGGAAGTGCTGTAATGGGGTCGATTCATCACTAGAGGGCGCTGCGATCGTGGCCATCATCACGTGATTAACAACGTGCTATCATGTAAACAAATAACAGCTAATGGTATGACACTTGTGATTACGCGCTAACTTTCAAATTTGTAAACATTATTATTTTATATTCTTAAAAATATTTAAAGTACTAAAAAGAATTTAAATATATTTTCTACTATTTTAATTTAAGAAAAGGGACCAAATATATGTAATTTTAGTTTGTATTAGATTTAAGTTTAGTTTATACTTCCATCCTTTGGCTTCGAATTTTTGTATATTTATAGGCTTAGTAATTATTTTTTATAAGTACCCGCCACTTTATGATTTAAATAATTCTGCAGCGCTCTATTGAACAAATTGCTTCTGGAATTGGGAGAAATCTATTACTGTCACAAATTATGTTGTAAGCGAATTTTTCCGAGAAAAATGCGTGCAGCTGTTAATAGGGAGTGGCTCGCCAAAACAAAGAATTGTTTTGACTACTGAGCCAGAATTATTAGTTAATACTTCGGCTGTAGTGTGTGAATATAGGAAGAGATACTGCTAATGAGTAGGATCAACCTAACAATAAAATTTTTACATTCTAAAATGTGTCACGTTTCAGAGCAGATGGATATATACATTCGTTTGGAAAGGTATTTATTAATAAATTTGTGACATTAATTGTATTCTTTTATATATAAACTTCTTGTAATTATGAAAAAATAGCCTGTGAATTCCACTGTTATTTTCTAAAATTTATATTAAGTTTCCTTTTTGCTGTTCTTGAAAATCCATTTTAGTGTTATTGTTTGGATATCAAAGTTTTTAATGTTAATTATTGTTTTATTTTTTAAAATTGTATGGAAATATTCGTTTGGTTTACATCTATTGGATAATTTATATGCAATTCAATAACTCATAAGAAATAATTTATACTAAAGAATAATTCAATAAAGTTAATCATTATTTCTAAAAAAATTATGTATTAATATGATTCCCTTAATAGTGTAAGAGTGTTTTCTTTTTTAAACTTTCAAGACAGTTTAAAGAGAAATTTCTAAAAGAAATTTCAAACCTTTGTAAATGATTACTAAGTAAAGCCAGACAATCAAAGCTGGCTAAAGTGTTATTTCATTACAGAATCATCATATATTTCAAAAGATCTTACTATGTCTTTGGAATTTTTATAGAACAGTTGTTTAAAAAATTAGTATACAATAACAATGTTTCAATTTTATGTATCCATATTAATGCAAATAAAGATTGAAACTGACAAAAAAAATTCTCTTTTGGAATACATCTTAGAAAATTTTTTTTCACATGAGTACATAATGAAGTAATGTCACCGATAGTCTTTCAATAGAATATGAAAAATTCATTTTTTAAATTGCAATGAATTTCTTTGTTAAAAAAATAAAATGTTCACATGCTTCACTTGTATTATAATCATGTAATATTAAAATTAAATGTTCATAAATGATGCATGTTAAATAATTGTAATTACTAAAATAAACTAGCTAACAAAAATTTTGTATGCTCCTATATGTAAAAATTTTCACGAAAATAATTTAGCACGTTTCAAACAATTTCTAAAATTTTTCCCATATTTTAATATAATTCATTTTTTTGTCCAAGGAGACAATAATTTATAAAAAAAAATTCAAACATTTGTAGGTGATAATTACTAAGACTAAAATTGCTAAATATTAGTATTTTAAAACATATTTTTAAAAACTTCACAATGTATTGGTATAAATCATACTATTTTAAGGCCTCACAATGCCCTAAACATTTAAAAAAAAACAATTTTTTGACACTTTCTTGTGGCCCATACCATTGAGAAGCTTGCCACCAAATTATATTATTAAAGATTAAAATTATTATTAAACATCAACAAGTTACCAAAGTTTATCATGAATAAACAGAGTTCCATTCTAATCAAAATAAGATTCTACTTCTTATAAGCAAGATAATTAACTAATTATATCATTAGTTTACAAGAAAAATCCTAAATTTCAAGAAACTTTTCAGTTTTCCAAATTATTCTTGAGCAAAATATTAAATTACTTCAAAGTTTTTCAAAGAAATGCTAAATCAGTACTCATACCATTCCAAAATTAGGAACTTATGTATTAAACTGCCAAATAATTTTGCCAAGCAAAAACACATCAAGAACTTAAAAAAATTATGTTATTATTATTACTGTGTTCAAACATGAGCAGGAACAGCTCCAGTTATTGGCTGTATAAGCAACAACATCCCACTGAATCAAATGTCTATACATAAAACCAGATTTGGTTTCATGATCCTAATTCTCAATAAATATATAATTGATCCAAGTACTCTTCTTGGGTCAATATTTGTAAGTAACTAAATGCGAAAAATTTATTCAGGACTTATAAGCAGGATAATATCAATATTCATGAGTCTTTTATATTTATGTAAAAATAAATCGATATAAAGCACAAATTTAATCAATAATGATAAATCTTCTACAAATTGTGCAAATACCTATAAATGCTTATTTGTAATACATAGTAAAAAAAATTGTACAAGTGTGTGATAGGTTTATACCCCACAGTCAAACTCCAAAAAACAAATGTTGTGCTAATAGATACCACACAAATATATTACAATTATTTATTTATTTATTTTGTAAAAGAATTAGGGATTCAAAAATGACTTTATTTTGATCATGTAAGAGGGAGCAGGAATTTTATATTCCATAAATGAACATAAACATATTCTATTATACACAGATTTTAATTAAAAATTTTTTAATTCCTTAATTTATTATATTTGGAAATCAATTCTCGATCAATCATATCTTTTACCTAAAATAGCACAGCGAGTAAGGACTTTCAAAATGTTGCATAATTTTTTTTACATGTAATTTTACAAATGGTAAATGATAATTTTGTTTAAAAATGGTACTTGATTAATCATCAAGTATAAACATTAAAGAAGCTGTAGTAAATTAAAATATTTTTCCATTTCTATAGTGAATGGTTCTCAAAAATGTTTCTTTTTCCCTGTAATATTCTAAAATTATTAAAAACAACAAGTTTTTGATTTATATGTATGTATACCTGTTTTTGATACAACATGTATGGTTACATATCAGATTTTTGCATCCTAATTTTTTAGATAATTAAATACTGAAGTATCTCTGTTAACTACTGTGAAGATGTGTAAAATTTAGATTAACTAAACATATGTTCTATTGTGTGTGTGTTGGACACACCTGTCCTTAATTTTACCAAAAAACATATCATATCACTTGAAAAATATTATTTTGGGGGGACATTAAGGTATTTTCAATATTTAAAACATTGAATACACTAAAAAATCTCTTGCAATGAAACCCTCTGTTAAGGTTTTCATATGCAAATCACTTAATGTTATTTGCAATGCATTTATTTTTCTGTACAATATTCTTCTGCTTCTATTCTGTTTTGTGAAAGGCAAGCTTATCTAGGAAGGAATGGAAAGTGCTGGACTTAATCAGAATGTAACGTTTGCTATCCCTGTATTAAAAGAATTTTTTAAAATTTTTTTTACATAATTATGCATGTATATGTAACTACTCATGAATTTAAAGCTTATAAAAATGTAAAATAAAAATAACGTGAAATTTAAAATGTCAGTTGTAGTATAGTAAAATTGATAATTAGAAATTTTCTTTTATCGTAATTGTTTTTTTAATATTAGGAAAAGTTAATGCAATCAGTATTTTAAGAATATAGATAGATACGTGCTTCTCAATTTCTATATGATCTAGCTCTTCAGTATCGAACTGATTTATTCCCTGATTTCTGGAAAAATAGTGGAATATGAATCTCACAAATTATTAAAATATATTGTATGTTCTTCACCATACAGCATTATACATTTATGGATGCATATTTTTTAAAGTACATATGAACTTCATTAATTTACTTGTATTTGTAAGTGTATTGTTCTGAAAATTACAAAACAATGACTTTGCTGAGCCAGTTCAGTTTCAAAATCTTATCTATCATGCTTGTTAAATTAGTGAAAATAGTTATATAAAGAGAAAAAGAAAAAATGTAGGTGAGTTCAACTGCATACTTATTCATCAGTTAGAAAATCAGAACAGGTCCCAGAAGTAGAACCCTGGTTTGTTTTTTCGTGTCTGCAAAATTGAAATGCTTTGAAGTCGACACATTTATCAACATACAGTACAATAAAATTTCAAATGACTGCAACATAGAAAATGCATAGATATATATTAACATTATATACACAGTTAGGAAATAAAATGAACAAAGTTATGATGATATTTCTATAAATTAAAAAGTATTTTGTATTGCTACTAAATGGATGGCAAAATTTAAGAGTGAGATTTTATTCCAATAAAATTTAACAGAACAAATTTCTTTATTAAGACAGTTCAGTTTCAAATTTTTGTCTGTAGTGCTTGTAAAATTGTCGAAAATAATCTTAAAATAACAAAAACAAGTATTATAAAAAATAAATCAATTCCTTCTTAGGTAAGAAAATTTTATTTTAGTTACTTTTTATCAAATAATTATAGTTAATATAAATATGTGTATACATATGAAGAATCACAACATTAAGTGACAATTAATTTTTATTAATTATCATTAAAGTATTGCATTGCTATCCAAAACAAATGTGTTTCAAATTTCAGTTCAACTGAATGTTTTAAAATGTGAGAAAAAAACCTTTTTAATTTTGGACACAAGTCGCCAAAATGGTCACTATGTCGCCAAAAATGATGCCAACATGGATGTATTTATAATTATTAGAATAATTAGTTTTAATCAATTAATTTTTATTAATTAAATTCTGTATTGTCAACCAAAATAATCATGTATATAAAATTTTAGCTCAATCGAGCGCTTTAAAATGTATTTTACTAACGATTGAAAATTTGAACAAATAAATAAATATTGAGAAAGTGTGAACTAATAGTAGGAATTGAAAAAAAAAAACGTAGGTAATCAACTACATACTTAACAAATACAGAGCATTCAGAATAGATCACAGAAGTGGTACCCTGATCTGTGTATGTTTGCAAAATTAAAATTCTTCGAATTCGAAATGCTCAGAAAATATTTCAGACTCTTTTTAAAACTTTAAAAATCGTCAGCGTATTTGATAAAAAAAAAAAAATATTGAAAATGAAATAATTAAAAAGTACACACATTTCAGTCGAAATTTCTTTTGGAACAACTTCTTTCATTTGTTTTTGATAGTAGATGTAAATACGAAAATTCCGCCAAAATACTCAGTCGAATCAAACACGTGGCTATTTGTTTTGTATATCATCACGTGATTATGACGTCAGGTGTATCGAGTCCATTAAAATTTTAAGTAAAGTAACAGAA
>BMAO01029317.1:0-19748 GCA_019973975.1 Trichonephila clavata
AATCTAAGTTGGCGTCGAAATTAGGTAATTAGTTTAATTTAATTAATTAACCGGTAACGAATAAACTAATATTTGAAAAAACTGTATTAACATCAAGTGTCATGCACTACAATTTTTAAAAAAAATTTATTTGAAACTTGATTGAATGAATAGAAAGTATTTTATTAACGATTGCAAATTAGAGCACGATAAATATATATAAAGAGTAAGCTAATAAAAGTAGGAATTGAAAAAATGGATTTCAATTTAAATCGGCTTCCATAACCTAATTAAAAATAATGATAAAAAAGAATCGAGAGATTATATATTGTCAAGTACGCACCCACAAGGTACCAAATGAACGCGTTTTAATTTAAAATAATTACTTCTTTATCCTGTCAACCAATGCGCTGCAATAAATGATAAAAGACGGAAATCACATTCTGTCGAAATGTTATTCAAACATACACACACGCGATTTCTGCAACGACTTGTGACTTCTGAAGGTTGTTCTTTGGTTCCGTTTCTTATTCGGAAAAATCATCAAATCTAAGAAGTGTCTATTAATTACCCGAAGGAAAAGTTTCGCTGTCATTAGAACATTTCCGATACCCAAAAGAATAAAAACAACAATATATTGGGAGACAATTGTATTCAAGGCAACTACGCTTGTCTTTCGTCAGATCACATAGACACGCAAAAATAAATAAATAAATTCATGTATTTCCAAAATATGTACTGTTTATAATTAATTATTGTTTCTTTTTGTATTGAGCAGTGATTGTAGTAACGTATTTCTTTTACAAGTTTATTAATATAATTTTTTTTTTTACAAAATCCGGGAATAAAATAGCTTTTTGATTTCTTTTAGATTGGAATTTGTCAAACAAAAAAAAAAAGAAATTCAAGGTCTTGAAATGTTAGGATTGGTTAAATTTTTAATTATATTTTAATATATATCATGTAAAGACATGTAGAAATGGAGAAGTTCATGTGAAATCATAGCCACATGACAAATACATTCACGTGTCTCTAGCTTCCCTGTTGCCAACTTTTGATTCACATATTTGTTAACAATAATGATGCAATTAAGATAATAAAAAGCACTTGATTTAAAGTATACGTATAAGAAAACTTTTATTTTAAGGAACCTTAAAACTTCGATGTTTCTACCCAAATATTAAATTTGAAATTATATCTCGATTTTACTAAGGGGTCAATTCATTATAGTAACATGAAATATGCAATCACGTGTTCTGCATTGAACTCAAAGCTAACATTAGAGATTTGTACTTGTTGTTCCATTAGTAAAATGTACATAAAATTACAAATTTAATAATGTTCAAAAATATCCAGATTCTTCAAAAAAGTTTTCAAAATAAGAATTCTTATATAAAACATTTACTTTTAAAACAAGTACGTTTTGTTAACCAACATGCGTTGTAATAGTTGACAAATATGTGTGCTACTTAAGGGACATTTTTATGCAAAAAAAAGTTGGCAACAACGAAGCACATAAACTGTTCGGCTGGAAACACGTGATTGCAGTTATCATATGACTGTTGCGTCACGTGAATTTACCTATTACAGCCACACGTACAGGTCTCATGTCAGCTTTAAATTTAATAGAAAACCTGTAATTATATATTTGTCATGTGACCATCATGAAAGAAATTTATCCCATTCTACGTTTTTTAAGTAGAGATTACTATCTTTATATTTTCTATTAAAGAACAATTCATTAGTTTATTTGTTAAGCGAAATGCAAGAGCAAGTTTTAAAACACCCATTATTCTAAAGCGAGAATGTCCTAGAAATTGTTACTAAAAAAAAAAAAAAAAAATGGTCAAACCAAGATTGTTCTAAAGGCTTATCAATTCTAAACTCTGTTACGCTACTATTTCTAACTTGAACGATTCCTTCTTTTCAATATTAATTTTCTTAAAACTTTTCTATAATACTTTTTTTTACTTTGTGTAATCTAAAACTTTGACTTGGAATTTTAATTACTTCCTTTTTTTTTACCTACAATTTTTTGGATTTTGCTAATCCAATTACTATGTCTTTTAAAATCTTTTAACGTAAATGTTTACTTAGATAGAATAAATATTTAAAAAAAAAAAAAAAGGTAAGACCCCTAAATTATCTTAAATTTGATTTTAAAGCAAGTGGAATATTTGCGTAACAATAGTTTAACACTAATTGTAGTACTTATAAATATGTTTTTAACAAGTCAATTAATGAATATTCGAATTATTGTTACATTATCCTTCGAAAAGAATAGTGAAAACCACGTGTAATCTGGGTAAAAATAATTTATATTCATGTGGTTTAGTAAGAAAATGTTAAGAATTTATTTTATAGAAACGTATAGCGCGAGGGTTATAAATTATACTCTTACATTAATATACTCTTAGTTAAATTTAACAGTTGTCATCTCTCTCTCTCTCTCTCTCTCTTCTCTCTCTCTCTCTCTCCCTTCCACTTTCGAAAAATTGTTGAACATGTGGCACAACACATAGGTGACATATTATTTCACCAATAACGATAGTGTTCTTCTATATCATTTTCAAATTTCTGTCAGTAATTTGACTGAATGGCGAATCGACAACTATTTGGCGAGAACAAGAGCACGCCAAATCAATCATTTAAAATGAATTATTTAGCCAAATTAAATCAGGAATACTTAGTCTCGTTAATAGATTGAGAGCGAGAATTTATCAAAAAAAAAAAAAAAAATCCATATATTTAAGACGAAAAATATTCAATAAAACCGCTTTCTCTACAAAGCGCAAAGCTGCAGACGTTAAATATGCGAGTCTTCAGAAACTTTGGCTCAAGGCAGTCAAGCGGTGAAGATCATAATCGCCTCAACCAGTAATGGCTTATTCACATAAAAATGAGACGCACGTTTAATCTGTCGAGGATTAAAGTCCTCCCCTTGGCGCGGTGTAGTACTTTGGAGAGGAAGTGTCGTCCTCGTCACTTGACTGATGTTCAAAATCACGAGTTCCATTGCGCAGTCACGATAAAAGCGGTTGGTAGCGAGCGACGAGAATGTATCCGATCACAGAATTTTTATCTCAGGGCCTTAAAGTTTTGTTCTTCGCCGCTCGTTATTTATTACCTGGGTATAAGATAACACTTTACCTTTAATTTTTTAAAATTTCTCGCCTCTTTCCGCTGACGGAATGGATTATGTGACGTAAACTAAACCAACCGCTGATTAATTTCAAGCAGCTCCATAAAACAGAAGTTTGATCTTGGCTGAGGTTGGATCAAAGATAATATTTCGCTTGTTGCCTCTTCGCTTAATACTTTTTCGCCTTAGTAGAGATGGAGTTTAAAAAGTATAAAATAGTTAATATTTTTTAATTCCCAGAGGTATATGAAATACTAAATAAAATACGTATTTACTCGAATTTTAGCCACAATATATTTCAGATGTTTATACTTACTGAAAATCGGGTATGGCTTAGAATCGAAGGCAAAACATACATTGGATGGGGGGGGGGGAATTGAGTTTCCACCCTTTCAAAACGAAAAATGTAACCATCCATTCTGGCCACTTGCATTGAGGACTAATCTTAATCCCTAGTTTTTCTCCAGTATTTAGTCTATCTTAAATATCATTGCTTGCTCGTATTTAGATTTTTTTTGTATAAGCTTTCTTTTAATCACCTACACATCAAAGATATCGGTAATAGCATCAGAACGAGTTCACTATGACGCAAGTGTGAAAACAGAGGCAATTTTGCATGCAGAAAAATGGAGAGACCCTGAAAATTTGACGCGGATGAAACAAATATACGTCGGTGGCGTAAGCAAAATGATATGATTTTTGCTTGTAAATGTTCAACAGTATTTTATAATTCTTACACATTTTTCTGAAAAACATTTTTTTTTTTAAAAAAAGGTTGTCAAACAAATGCATTGGATGGCACAGAAGACGACACTGTGTGAAAAAAAATGGCGACGCCGGCACCAATTTCGAAGGCAGTTGTGCCAATGGGAGTGACGAATCATTTTCGAAATATGATACTGACGGTAAAAGTAATTATAGGCTCATGTACCGGGTGGTTATAGTTAAAGTTACACTGCTCAGAAGCCTGTAGAAAATGTTGTGCTTACCAGATTTTTGATGAAATTTGAAATATATGCTATATGGTCCATGAGAAAAAGATTTCTGCAATAAAAAAAATTTGTAAAAATTTTGACCACCAGGTGGCTTTTATTGAGTATTCCTTACTGAAATCCGTAAAACCTCTGTATAAACTGGCAGTCATAGTCAGAGAATCCTTCAGCGTGTGTTTGTCATCGTAAATCGTGCCATACAAAAAGAAGATCAAGCTTTACTGGTAAAACTGTTTTATAAGAACGACAGCAACCACTTAGCTGCTCTGCGTGAATATCGTTGTTCAGAGGATCTACAAAAGGCCTCATATCGAGGATTGATTTGAGGAAGGTGATCATAAAATTTGAAGAGACTGGAGATTTAGGTGTGCTGCCCGGAAGAGGACGGAAACCGGTTGGCACTGAAAGTGTCGAAGAAATCGCTACAGCTGTGATTGAAAGAGACTCCAGTTCCACTTTTCAGCAAGTGGTCGATAAGTGCCATGCGAGTTGGAGATGATCACGCGTATTTTCTGATCTTGAGGTTCAACGTTTGCATCACGTGGATTTTATACGGATACCATTTTAAAATGTATCGCAGAATTTTTCGTTTTATCGACCTCGGAATCTCTAACTGATATGACACTGATCGACCACTTGCTGAAGAATAGATGGAACTCAAGGCTCTTTCAACCACAGCAGTAGCGACTTCTTTGACACTTTCAGTCCCAACCGTTTCCGTCCTGTTCCTGGCAGCACATCCAAATCTTCAGTCTCTTCAAATTTCATGATCATCTTCCTCAAACAATCCTTGATATGGGCCTTTTCGCAGATCCTTTTTAAACGACGATATTATTGCAGAGCAACTTAGTGGTTGCTGCCGTTCTGATAAAACAGTTTTAACAGTAAAGCTGGATCTTTTTTTTTTGTAAGGGCAGGATTAACGATGACAAACGCACTCTGAATGATTCTCTGGCTATGACGGCAAGTTTATATAGATGTTTTACGGATTTGCGTAAGAAATAATCGATAAAACCACCTGGTGGTCAAAATTTGTATTAATTTTTTTTTTATTGTAGAAATTTTTTCCCCATGGTCCATATAGCATATATTTCAGGTTTCATCAAAATCCAATTAGAACAAGTTCTACAGGCCTCTGAATAGTGTAACTTCAATAAAAACCACCCAGTATGTATTAGAAAAGTTCTTAATACTGGTGAAATAAATTAACTTATTATATCTCATTGAAATTTTTAAAAAATTTCTTAAGTATGGGATATTGATGGACCTTTTACACAATTTTTTATTTCCCCCAAAAACGAGTAGAGAATTGGGTGGGGTCTTAGAATCTTAGTCTTAGAATCGATGACAACATTGTTTCACAAAAACATTTTGAGAATTTGGATGCGGTTTAGAATCAATTGCGACTTAGATTCGAGTAAATACAGTAGACAAATAAAATATAGATTAGAGCAATTTTTTAGTAACAAAAGAGAAAATGAAATTAAAACCATAAATGGAAGTAAAATATGTTAAAAATGTTGTATTGAGATTGAGAGACTTTATGAAAATGTACAAAATGGCGATTACACATCATGGAGTCTTAAGCAATTTTAAATGATTTATTTTTAGAAAATTCAAGCAAAATTTCTTTTGAAACTGTTTGCTTTTTTTATCAGAAGACGTTTCATAAAAATTTGCTCGACCATTTTTCTCAATTACAACCGTTGAATATCGATTGTAATCGAAACTTTATAAAAATAGTGTTATATTAATAAATTTTTCCTTTTAAAATCACAACAGCTTGCATTAAAATTATAAGAATTCGTAGCATTATTATTAACTTATCCTTACTTATTATTATAAGAAGTAATATTACTAATTATAAGAAGTTTTATATTACTTATTATTATTTACTTATAATTATCTTTTACTGATCGGTGTGTTTGAATTGGTAAAAAATAATAATAGTTGGTTTTTCGTCCCACTGATTTATTTTTCTCTTCTACGGGATACATCACAACAACGAATAATTTAGGAAGATGTTAACAGATTGCAAAATCCATCGTCCAGCAGTCCTTCTTCCTCCAACACGGTTTTCTTGTCTCCGGCTTTCTCGTTTCCGCTGCTTTCTTTCTACCCCGTCCGGTCCGGTCTGGTCTCATCTCTCGTCTCCCCTGTTGCTTGATTACGCTTGATTACGATGTATCTGTGGGCGTCTGGACTGAAAATCAGTCCTCAATCCCATATCATGAAAGTCTGAGATGTTGGAGCGACTTTTGTGGAATTTTACATTCTGCGGAGAGGCTTGCTGGCTATTGGTTGGTTGGAGGCGATCTGGAGGCGTGGCTATGAGTAGCGTCTTGACTGAGAATTTTGGAACATTCCCTAAAAAGCTGCTCGATTGAGAGCTGAGATACTGCTCTCTGATTGGTCAGTGATGGGTGAGGATAGAGACTCTTATTGGCTGCCCACAAGGGGTATGTAAGAAATATTGAAAAATAGCTTGTCCAGTGGGGAAAAGTAGAGTGAAGAAAATATGAGTTTAAATTTATCAAAAATTACTGGGTGCAATAATTAAATAATTATTGCCAGAGAAAAGAGCTTAAGGCGGGTTGTAGGAGTCCAGAAGAATTCTCCTTGGCCTTTTAGTATTACGAGTCGCATTATATGAAGTTAGATTAGACATATTATTATTGTTGGTATCAGAGAGAGAGTTAAAAAGTTAAAGGTTATTTTTTGAATATGAGATTTAAAACTATTGATTTTAAGAGCGTTATTAATATCATCATTTCTCATATCTGGTTGCTTTTACTATCATACGAATATAAGAATTTTGTACTACATTTAAAATATTGAGATTTGTATTTGCAGCATAGCCCCAAACTGGACAGGCGTAAGCAATAATGGGACGCATAACGACTGTATAGAGAAGCACTTTGTTATCTATACTTAAATGTGAGTTCGGAGATATTAGGGGGAAAAGTTTAAACATGATTTTTCGGAACTTATCGCGTACATATAAAATATGTTGTTTCCAAGTAAGGTGAGAGTCGAAAATAATGCCGAGGTATTTGGTTTCCTGAGACCAGGGGATCTCCCCTGTTGCCCGGTCTCTCCCTCTATATATACCGGACCACTGCCAGATCCTTCATACAGGATCACACCTGTTGCCAGGTTCTCCCATGTATGCTCGATCCATTGCCAGGTGTGGGTATCAGATCCTTACAATTATCTTCGAATTTATCAAGAAACTCATACGTGAGCACACAAAAGTATGCGATGAATCACAATTAAATGTACAAAAATCAAGCATCAAATTTCACTTTGAATGAAAATACCAATAAAAAAAAGCAAACGAGTTCGTAATGAGGAAAATGTATTACGAAAAGGAACTTAGAAAAAAGTTTAAAATCCGTTAAGAACAAAAGAAATGCTTAATGACAAGCAATTTCATATTTCACTGCTATAAAAATAATTAGAAGAAAAAAGATTTTGAACATCATGATGAAATTGAAAAATACAATGGGTAATTAAAATTCAATCATCTTAAGAAATGTAGAATCTTACGATATTTTTTTGCGAAACCTTTTCAAATTTATTTACACAATGAACACATTCGGAACGCGCCTTTTCTTTCTATTTCACGTACATAATGATATTTATTTTTCTTTCCAAAAACATTCTTATTATTTTCCTATTGTAAATGGAAAAAGAATTGAGGATTTTGTGATTCTTCAGAAAATGCTTGATGTGAGAGGTATTTTTTTGTGACTGTTACCCTAATCATAATTTCATTTCACTTTAAAAAACCGTTCAAAATTATAATTAATCTTTTTACATAACTTTAGCATTAGTTTTTATACTTTTTGTTCTTTAGGTATTTTGACTAAATTAATAAAATTTATCCATTATATATGTAATTGCAATTTGACAAACAAGAAGTCATTTGTTGTAGAGAACGATTCCGGTTCCTAATGCCGGAATATGTTGAGTCAACAATGAAATTTAGTAGATGTTGTAGGGGAGAATTTTTAAATTATATTTCGTATGATATCAAACCCTTGGTAACGCTACAGTAATGAGTGAGTGAATATTAACGTCGCACTCTGTACAGCTACACGAGGGCTTTCGGCGACGGACCTTGAACCATAGTCAACAAGGACGACACCTGAGATGGCACCCCGTCTCCTAACTACCACACCACATCATCGACACATTTAACGTGCATAGCTTCCCTACACGGCGGGTCTTCAGTAGTACTGGGCTCGAACTCATGCCACCCAGCCACGAGTCCGTTACCTTGACCACTAGGCTACCGCGGCCTCTTGGTAGCACTACAGTAATACCTTGACTTACGCTACCCCGACTTACGTGAACCCGGAGTTACGCGATTTTCAAATCTCGCCAATTCGCCTTTTGTTTTCGAAAAAATTATTTAAATTTGGCGAAATTGGGGAATGTGAATGAAGTTGTCGATCTTGTCAGACAAATAAAGTTAGAAACGGATTGTGGTGACGTTCAAGAATTGTTAGGTGACTGATAATTGATGAGCTCATAGAAAAAGACATTGAAGAACTTCGCTTAGACCCAGTTCAATCAGAAGATCAAATGACGGTTGGAAATTTGACAAAAAGCCTCAGAGTTTAATTGAAAAAGGGTTAGAAATTTTAAGAAGTAGAGTTTCCAACAATGAGCGCTCCCCCCCCCCCCCGCAACAAAGTGAGGAATTAAAATATTTTTAGCATGTAACGAGGAAATTTTGTGGGAGAAAAATTTTTTTTTTTGAGCCGGTAAACTACCTTGTTAGATTTTATGAAATTATCATTTACATCAAAATAACTTCGGTTTGCGATTTTGTATTTAGGTTACCTATAATTTTGTTACAAAGGCCGATTGTAATAGTGGAGTTTCTTTGAGAAATAGCACTGTTAAGTGATCCTTACAAATTCATAAAATTGACAGGTTAGAAGGAAAGCGCACCTCACACACAATGCGATTGAACCAAGACACCAAGTAACAAAGTTAATTTTTGACTCCTTGCTTTATTTTAAAATGCATTCAAATATTTGGTGTTGATTCAACATGGAGTCAGGTCTTAAATACAAAAAAGAAATTTAAATTGAAAACTATTATTAATTGATGACTTGCACCTTTAATGAAATGGAGGGGAGATTGGCCGGTCACATCACTTGTGTAGAACAGAAGAGCAAATGGCGTCTTTTGCCAAACAACCCTGAGTTCTCGCCAACACAGGGCTGTTTCGCAGTTCAATTACACTGTAAGTCCATCACATTTGGAGCGTTATGCCCAAAATGTGAATCCTTCCGTAAGGAAATGATTTTTTTTTGTTACAATGTGACAAATTTTATTAAAGATTTTTAGTTCTAATTTATTATTTCCCCCCCTCTCCAATCCAAATAAAAATAATTTATATGTATTTATATGCGAAATCATACCCGACTTACGCGGTGATCACTCAGTCGAAGCTATCGCGTAAGTTTGGGATATTACTTATTTATTTATCCAACGCCCGTGCTTGGTTTCTTGGCCATTTGATGCCGATTCTCCCAGTAACGACTGGCAATGTTGTCAGTCGAGTATTCATCGAGTCTAGTGCATTGAGCAGGTGGTCACCATCCATTTCAGCATCGCCGCAGGGTGGGCAAGCTCATCAGCAGCTAGGCCAAGTCTGTGGAGGTGTTCTCCCAAAAAGTCATGTCTGGTAGTTAAGTGAAAGCGGGCACCAGCCTCGACTCTCTTCAGGTGCCTCGGGATTGGACCCACGGTGGCCAGAGTTTCCCAAGGCTTTCCAAGGCTCTTGGCTTTTTGGGCGATGGTTGAAAATTTGTCGATGAACGTAGAAATGATGCTCTTTGCTCTTCTGAGAGTCAAGGAGACTTCATGCCGGGATCCCAGCATGACTTGGGACCCATTGTAAGGCCACAGTCCAGCCATATGAGATTAGCTCCGCAATTTTAGTTCGACATTGAATTGTGTTAAGGCAGTCAGTTGGTGTATTGCTGCTTAAAGCTAAAATTGCAGCTTGGGAGTCTATGAAGAAGACAACTTTTGTAGCCAGCAGCTAGTAATTGCATTGCAGCTTCACAGACAGCCAAGACCTCGCCATCGTAGTTGCTGGCGTTTTTTTCTCACTGCTAATGAGCCTCAAACAGCCGACAGAATCATCCCGCGCGGCTCCATTTGTTTCTGGTAGGTATGAGCCGTCAATGTAGACATGGAGATATTTGATATTACTGTACATCCTATCCTTAGCGTGAATCTAACGCACCATTTTGGATAACCATGTACTTGCTACGTTATGGGAATTTTACAGGTAGAATTATTGCTGCTTCTAAGACTACAACACTAATTTCTATGTCGTGTATCATGACTCAGTAGGATGACAATGAGGTTCAGCGATTGAATTGACCCTATCGAACATCTACGGGATAAGAAGGAATGTCGATTATAGAGTGTGTCCAAACAGCAGGAGGGGGGGGGGTAACATGTTTTCACTAAGAATGATAGAAGAAAACACCGATTGCTGTCTTACTACAATTGATGGAAAGTATGGCCTGTAGGCCGCCAGTGTCATAATTGCTCATGGAAGCTCTACCAATTATCGATAAGGAGTAATCATCCTTTACTTTTCTATTCCTGATGTCCAATTACTTCTTGATAGATAGTGTATGTGTTCTTAAACACATACACTATCTATCACATACACCCTTCTGGAATTTAAGTCTATTTCATTTTCAAAATGAAACACACGGACAAATTTTCTTAAAATTGTCATTATTTTCAAATATTTTTATTTCTAATGGGCTGCGGATTGGTGTTTTAGCATTGCAGACCTAGTACATTCTCGGAAGCTGGTATCTCTTTTTAGTACGGCACCCTATAGGCGGATACCAATCGCCGAAAATAATTTTGACGCCCAGTTTCCTCCCTAGAGATGCACTTGAGCTCTGACAATGCGAACCTGTACTAGGATTTAATTTTGCCGAGAGCACCCAAGCCAAACAGATACTCTAGGGTCTTTCACATGCCATGTAATCATACGATATGGCCGTTGTCGATTTTCTGCATCATGAAAATCCACCGACTTGGGCAGGGGCTTATTTCCAAATATGCATGAAACTATTCTTTTTCTAAGACAGCTATAAAAGTATACAAAAATTAAATGCATTTGTTTGATAGGTGTTCATGCAGTGATATTACAAACCCACGAACAATGAAAAGATAACGACTAAAAACACGATTTGATATCTGAAATGAAAAAAGAAAATGTAAAAAAAAAATATTAGTAATATAAGAAAATATGTCTATAAGAATTCTTGAAAATATTTTTAAGCTACCAAAACTTTAAAAACAAAAACCAAACTTTAAAGATTAATAATATTCCTACAAACTGTTTACAAAGCTCTCAATTTTGGGATATAAAAAAAAAATGGTACTTATATCTAAATCCACAAACTAGGTTACCGAAATTTAAATTCAGTGTCGTCTACTATGCAAATAGGTAATATATGCAAATAGGGTAATATATCTCCAGGATATATTATAGACTGAAAGGGATAGTTTTAGAAGGGGCCAGGTCCCCCCCCCTAAAAATAACTAGAAGAAGTACTTCATTTAAGTTTTTTAGATATTTGCACGAGCAACTTGAGTTCTTGAAGTAAGCACTTCAGATTAAGAAGATTCTAGAAAAAAAAAATCCCGTAAAAGATGAAAAAACAATATCATAATCTTAATTTGATGGCTGGTTTTTTTCTTGATAGAGATGCAGATATAACCAATCAAGTAGAAGAAATTCCAATAGAGCAATTTCATATAAAGATGAATCGCAGTTATTATATTGCGCAAACTCAATTCAAATAGTAAATAAACAACTTGTAGAAAGGATTTCAAAATTGTGTGTGTGTTACAATTCAAGCAGTGATTATTATTACCTGGATCGATACCCTTTCAAGTATAGGAAAGGTCCAAGCAATTAACAGGGTGGTCCTGCAGAATAAATCGCAATTTGTTCTGGAATTTCCTAGCAATTACAGTAGATTTACTTCCAGTAAGAAATAAGCCACACATACGTATAAATCTACATTAGAATAGATTCGAAAATCACACTAATATCGAATACAGCAATTCAAATCCAGAATCACAAGTTTGCATTAGGCAAATGAAACGCAGGGTCGCTGTCAAATGTTTGACATCAATGTTACTTCCTTCATCCATATATAAGCTGGAAAAATCATAAAAGTTTTTTAAATTTTTGCAAAAAATAATCATCATAAAATACTCTGATTTTTTCTTCTTCAGAGCATCTATTTCAATCGCCTAATTTGGCGATCAAATTTCCACCAATGTCACTTCTACTCAGTTAAGTGTTTTTGAATAATATTCTCTCTTGGCCTATACAAATGATCCTCTGGATCTCAAAACCCTTTCAGCAGAAAAGTGAACTAAGTCCAATGTGTCGGTAATTCAAATAGACAGGAAACAATTTGCTGGAATAATTATCATAAAATGTCAAAATCCAAGTAATGAACATACTACTCAGCAGAGAACATTATCACATTGTATGTCGCAATGACGTATGGAACATACAACTTGTAGTGATCGATATTTCACTGAATTTAATACGGTACACAACGTCGATATTATAGAAATGAACTAACTCATGGAGGGGGTAAACTTTTAAAGTTCTGTGATGTATTAAAAATTAAAGCAAAAGAAAAACATACAACACAATAAGCTAAAAATCTAAAAAAAAAACAACGGAAATTCTGGAAAATTAGTAAAATATTAATATAATTGACTGGATAAAATATGCAATACAGGAATGAAAATTAAAAGCGAAGTTATAAATTTCTTTAACGCATAAATGATGTAAAGTTTACCATTTCAGAATATTTTGCTGTAGTTTAATACTCTGATTGCAGTACTTAAAAAAGTTTAATATTTATTACAGTTCTAAGAACTCTAAAGTATGCATTAGTTAATCATAGCCTAAACTGTATACAAATTTAATCCCAAAATTACCGAGGCAGTTGTGTAACTCAGACTGACCACTTTGCATCTGTGTTCGAGTGACAAATGGCGATAGTGTTGCAACTCGAAATCATTTACAATTCCCGTCCGACCCTTTCACTTAATAATTGTCTGACTGACACAACATGATACCAGTTTTGAAAGCTTTGTAGCTTAGATAAGCTAGAAACATAGCTTTATTAATGATAATTAAGCTCCGTGAGGCAGTTCTAAAGCTAGAGTTTTAAACATTTCCTGTTTTTTATTTGTTTAAAATATGCCAGAATAAAAATTAATGAATGTGCATATTAAAGGGGATAAGAGTTTGAAATAAGGACTTAAATATAACGTTAAGGGTTAATAAGTTTATAAATTGATATCAACAGCTTTAAATTCAAAATAAAACTATCGGTTATCTATGTATATAAAAATGGATGTACCTATGTATATATGAAATCGCTTCACTCCAACACCCTTCAACCGATCACTATGAAAATTGGCATGCATTTTATTATTTTGTTGAGAAGGTTTTTGTGCTATCCTCTTTGTTGCCGCTCCCCACCAGGTGGTGCTACAGCAAAGTAACTTTTGCACCGTTCAATCCATCGCGAAGTTGCCAACGTGGCACAGTGGTCAGTTTTCCCGATCTGGCGCACGGAAATTATTTTATAGCTTTGAAGACTTCATAATTATATCTAATGATCAAATATCGTAGTAATTAATGTAAATTGGTTATTCTCTTTTGTTTTTCCCAAGAAATAAGGTGAATAGGGTCTTAACTAATTTATGTCAAGTTTGAATTTGATCAAGAATAAATGATTGCTGAGGGGAACTAGTTTTTAAACAAGGATCTAAGGATATTAACGGAAGCAGTAATTTGACACATAGGGGAATATATAAATACAAGAAATAGAGCGGCATGTTAAAAAAATTAAATTTCAACATATTAAACAAATACAGTTAAACATAACAATGTACATATACAATAAAGGTTAATACGTAGTGTTTAAAAGGACTCAGCACCCTTTAAGCATTTTTTTTTATTTATGTACTTAAAATTTATATTTTAGCATTTCATATAACGTTTCTATTTAAGAAAATGATACGAGATAAAATTTTGCACATATTATTCACAAAATTTTACAAATTTAATTTTTTTTAAAAATTTGAAAATTTTTTAGATTTTATCCTTTTTGTGTTAATTTTTATAACATTTCTAAGGATGTTCTAAACACCTTTTGGGATCGATTTTACAAAATATTAATTTTGGAGAAAAAAAATAATAAAATGATATATATGCTAAAATTCAACCAAAAGCCGAATATCTCCAACGTTTAAAGTGTTTTGCTTCACATAATATAGAAATATTATATTTTTATGAAAAACAAATGATGGAAAGAACTAAAATTATAAAATTTTTACCCTGGCGAACCTTTAGGTGTCTACCATGCATCAGCTTTAAACCTCGCCTTCAGTGATATAATGCTATTTTGGGTATCAATTTATTTCAAAACATCTTCCTGAGCTTTGACTAATCTGCATAAGGTGTGGTCAACAAGCGCTTGCATTGGAATCTCGACTGACATTTCATCAAATGACGATACCAGGAGGATAACAGTTTATTTTGGACTCTATAAGCTTATTATAGTTGGTGTTTTTATTCTCTTATATTGGCCTTTTGACATTTTGGTGTCGACATAAAGAGCCAAGGCTTGGTCAAGAGTCATTTTTTTCGCCGATTCTGGCTGTCAGGCTAAGCATTTCTTCAGGCGAGTAGCACGTCTAGGTGTGCAAGTAGTCACTTGTTTCAAAATTAAGGCAGCATCTCTTTCTCCAGCTGCTTGCATTGACATTCTTGTTGCAAATGCTAGTTCTTTCTTGCTTGCTGAAGCAAGAAGGGGACGTACTCTTTCCCTCTTTGCCGTGGCTTTGCATTCCCCGAATGATTTCGAGGGTCTACCTGGAGTTGATTTGGATGGTATAAATCTTACTCTCCCCGACAACCACGAATCATTCAACTTGGAAAAGAACTTTTCATTTCTACGGTACTTCATCCATTTTTAAATTTTTCTAAATTAAAATTGCAACTGGTCCTCATATTTATTAAAGTCCGTTGTAGTCCTAACAAAACTCAAAACAGTATAAGTTTGCGCTTGGGATCTTGCTCTATCTTCCACACATCGAATAGGCACGACGAGTAATAACATCGGCCAACGCAAAAAAATCATAACTATGGGAGTTGCAGGAAGTAGCAGCTAAATTTGGTATTAAATTAAAGGTCTATATCTACTCTATGTGACTTAAGTGTTACTATGATCAATCCACGTCAATCCGAAAGTTCTAGTCCATTAAACACCACAAACTAACATACGTTAGTAGAAGTTACATGCTGTGCTGCATGTTATGTTTTTGTAATTTTTAATCGAACTTGAACCTAATTTGAATGTCAAATCAAGAAATTACTTATCCATGGCATGTATTTTCAAAAAAAAATCCGCTAAAATCTGCAAAATTTTTTCAGACGAAACGATTGAACTCCCGACTGGAAAATGAGGCTCGCAAGTTTTTCTTGTAGAAAGAACAAACCCGATATATACCAATGGTTGTTGAAAATTCCCATTCGCGCCGTACTGACAAAAAATGTTTGCCACATGGCTAGGGAACTCAAGAGGACCATAAATTGTGGGTTTTTTTTATTTCCGCGCAATTTCATTTTTGGGGTTTCCGAGCACTGATCGGGAAAACTGACCACTGTGCGTGGTAGACAAAAATGATGCCAACTTGTCTTTATCACTAACATTTCGCTATGTTTTCATTGAATCTCCATTATAATGCAAGAAACGGCGTTTATTGCGAATATTACAACTTTAACATAAAATAAATACGACAGAAAATAATATTAACGAATTACACATCCAGATATATATTATTTATACTATACTATTTCAAGCGTTCACTACACAAAATTTGTAACAATGTGTTACTTTTGCTGAGAAGAGATTAGTTTTAGAAGGTATTTTCAAAAATTGATTCACAAGAGAGTTACAGGAAGTTATAAATAAAAAAATCATTTTTATCAGCTATTAGACCTTCAGACTTTAAATTTAACAAATATGTTTTTTTTGTTTCCTTGAGATATGCAAAAAGCTTTTTGTTTTGTTTAATTTGCAATTCCCGTAAAGTTAACTCATTAAAACTTCTTTATCCTTCAATCTGTATTGTTTAATTTTTCAATTCACTCATGCGAAGAACGGGTGTACCAGCTAGTCTTCTATTTTAAAAAGGTTGAAGTGTTAACGTGAAAATTCTAGAGAGAGAACGCCAGAAAAAAATTGTATTTCTGAAAGAAATCTGTGTTATATTTGACTCCCTTTCTTTCTATATGTGTGTCACCTACAATTAGATAAATGTTTTTAAGAACTGAAAATATACTAAGAATATTAAAGAAAAAAAAATATAATATAATATTTTTAAGATATGCGGAAACAGTGGTAGCCAAGAGTGGTCATGATCACGAACTCGTAACCGCATTATTTATGCCAATCCACCCTGTAGAGGGACTGATCCAATTTTTTTATGGCTCTAAATTCTAACAAAGGCGTGATGTGGAAATTTGGAGAGTGCAGTGTTAGCTTTGATGATGTGCTCACCCCTTGAACGTGGTTCAAAATTACGAGATCTACTCAAGTGCATTTTGGCGCACATATGTAAGGTAGGCTATTCTAATGCTCAAGCGTCAGTTTTCAGAAGCTGTCAGTCGCCATTAACCGTCGACGAGTGAGGAAAAGTAAATGAGATCGTCATTTTTGAAAAAAGTGACAGAAACACTTGAACAAAAGAACCGAATTAAATTTAGACTAAAGCTCTACTATTCCCAAGGACTATCCGGAAAAAAAATAAGTAGAAAAGACCAAATTCTAGTGCACAGTAGACATTAAGGCAGAAGTATACAGATTAGCTGATTGCCCTCTCAAAAAAGCTTCCCATCGTTGATTTTGGCATATAAGAGGGTAATTCAGAAAGTAACCTCCGAATCGCTGTAAAAAACAAACTAGGACAGAGAGGGGAAATTTGTTTACCATATCAAAGGTTCAACTCTCCTCTATTTTTCAGCATAGCTCCCCATTATTCAAACACTTGTACCATTGCACCAATTTATCAATTCCTCCTGTATTCCGCCTGCGATTATGTGTCTCAGCGTTTTAAGTTCTTTTTCGGCAGCGAAATGCTGTTCCCCAAGCCACTTACTTCTTCATTGCAGTAATTAGATGGTGATCGGATGAGATCAGCACTCACTACAGACAGCGTTCCACTTCGTGATTCCTCATGGGTGTTTGTTCTTCTGTAGTTGAAAAAGCGTATCCATTGACGCACTACACCTTCATTCAAAATGTTTGTCCCATAAACGGCACACACAATGCATGATGGATACCCACTATTGAAAAGGTTTTTTTGGCTCAAAGAAATCTTATCACTCCTCACACCTCACAATTTTCTTTGACGGCACATATTTATACGTTATAACTAGCAAACTCTTAACCCTACGACACTGGCATTCTCCAGCTGGAAACTGACTAAATCAGAGATTGCTCGTGCATTCGACTCAGGGCACTCAAACCGTACTTCCAGCGCCGCGCCCAAACGGCGGTTAGTTTCCGAATTGCCCTCGTATGTGACGAACGAGAGAAGTGCCTAGTAAACCAAACGGAATGCTTTACAGGAGAATATAGTGTAAGATAATATTAGGAAACGAGTATTTTTTG
This sequence comes from Trichonephila clavata, assembly GCA_019973975.1. Classification (NCBI taxonomy): domain Eukaryota; kingdom Metazoa; phylum Arthropoda; class Arachnida; order Araneae; family Nephilidae; genus Trichonephila; species Trichonephila clavata. The sequence goes on from BMAO01029317.1 coordinate 17,889, forward strand.
TCTTTTGAATAAAAGTCACATATTTTTTGTACCTTCACGTGTTCATTGTTACGTTTCATTCATTACTCGATGCAAAATAAATCTCTGGTGTAATCGCTTCTAACTTCACCAATGAGCTCTTAGCGATTAGGGAAGTATTCCCCATATACACTGGTGTCCAAAAGTTAAGCATAATTGATAATTATGTGAATAAAGAAGGAACTGTAAATTAAAATGGCGGAAACGTGATATGCGTGTGTAAAATGGTTATAAAATAAGGAAGCAAATCAAAAGAATGAAAATAATTAATTTTAATATCCAAAGTAGTAGTTTGAAAGAAAACTGAGCACAGCAAGGATTCACACTTTAAAGAAAAAATGAAAGAAAACATTAAATAAAATACTGATGCTGCAGTTTAATAAGGCGTGTGGTCACCTCTGACAGCCAAGCATGTTGCACGGCGATTTACCATTCTTGCTAAGAGATGTTAATTGAGTTGTGGGCTCATACAGTTCCAAGCTTCTTGGAGAGCTCTCTTCAGTTCTGTAACGGAGCTTGGTGGGTGCGAAAGGGCTGATATTGGTCTCCCGAGCATATCCCATACATTCTCGATAGAATTTAAATCAGGAGAGTTCACAGGCCACGACATGCGCTGGTAGTTTTCCGTTTCAAGGAAGTCATCAATCAGCACCGCTCGGTGACATGGGGCATTATCCCCATAACCATTACTCCCCTTGATGGAAAATGATGTCTTTCCGTCATGTTTCTTGGTTCAAAACGTGTTCCACGTTCTCTCCATATCGTTACCCGCCGAGAATCATTACTCAGCATAAATCGGGACTCGTCACTGAACATCACATTGGCTCACTCTCACACACTCCAATGTTGATGTTTCAAACTCCAGTTCAAACGAGCGCGTTTATGCGCAGACGTGAGGGGAATGCAAACTGCTGGTCTTCTGGCATATAGGCCAGCGTTATTGAGTCTCCTGTAAACAGTTTGTCTCGAAATTCGTATTTCTGTGGCGACTGTGAGCGCCGAACCCAGTGCTCTGGCAGTACTGCCCCTCTGACGTCGCGCACTTATTACCAGATATCGGTCTTAGCGAGGGTTGTGACTCTTGGTCGACCTGATACTGGTTGTCGGGTAACATCTCCCGTTCTTTGAAACCTCTGCCACAGTCTTGAGATCACAGACTGGTCCACATTCAGAATTCGAGACACTTCGGTTTGTGATCGTGAGATTCCAGCATTCCAACGATTCTTCCTTTCGTAAACATGTCCAATTGGCGTCTTTGTGCCATCATTCACCTTGTTTGATGGATAACAACGTTCCTTCGCACAGCAGTTGCACGAATCTTGTCTGAACTGTCTATGCTGCGTGAATCGGTTTCTCCGCGTTCCGACATACGCGGTGTTTCGCGCAGGACGTAGTCGACTGAAAAGTTTTGCATAAACCCAATGTTTCTTCTTCACTCAATTAATATCCGCAAGAAATATGGAGTAATTTTACGAATATTTACTCCATGTTTTTCGCATTTTACGGTTTATGCTTAACTTTTGGACACAGTGTACATGTCTGATTCGCAGGCTATGGATACCACAAAAGGATTGATAACCCTTTCAGATTCTTAATCATCCTTAGAGGCTGTCCTAAACGGAGAGACTAACATCATCTCCTACATAAATTTACTCCTTGGGCAGATGCATTACAAGGGGAAATCCTGTGCGCTACAATGGATACCTGCACATATAAATATCGAAGGAAATGAGTGTTCTGATTCTTTGGCCAAAGAAGTCTGAAACCTTGGTCAACCTTGTTCTACATCACACTTGCTGATGCAAACGCTGAGGCCAGATCTAGACTTTTACCCCACTCCTT
>BMAO01029318.1:0-16698 GCA_019973975.1 Trichonephila clavata
TACTAGACCATTCAGATTATTTTCAGTGGAATATATGGTCCGAATATCTCGAGAGTTAAAACATACGGCGAATATTCGTTCCTAAATAAATTCATAAACAATGTAAGTGCTGTGAGTCTGCGAATTATCGCCTGTAAAAATGTGGTCCACGTCCATAGCATCCAGAACCCCCCCCCCCGCAAAATCTCTTCCAGGATCTCATAAAGCGCTGTGAGTTGAAAGTACCAGCTTTGAAAATTAAAAGTGGTGTACTACTGCCCAAAATTTACCACTACGCACAAAATTCCTTTGCTACCAAATCTGTTGATTTTGTTGAGTAAGATTGATGAAATCTAACTCAATTTCTCTCCAGGTGCAGACTTGATGAGAATCACTTTGTCTGGTGTATTTCGGTTCATTACTGAAAAGAACACGTCCTCATTCTTATAGTGAACACGCGACTGGTATTTTCAGCTCCAATATATCCAGTACTCCTGTTCGATGTAGTCAAGGGAATGAGCAAGACTGGACACCGAACAAAAAGGGCAGTTTCTGCAAGGCGGCTATAGACTGTTTGGGTGGAATATATAATTTTAAAAGGACCAAACAGGAGGTAAAAGCTATAAAATCAGAGAATCATAAGTAAGCAATGGGGTAAACATAAAAAAATATGTGATAAATAGTTCTAAAAATTCCTCTAAAAAACCATTTTCTCATATAACGAAAATTTTAACAACCATAACTCAAAATATTACCAATAAATATGTTTAAAACTTTGTATCATTTTTTCTCATGATTTTCTCTAGAGTGCGAAGTAAAATAATGGTTATAACAAAATATTTTACAAATTAGGGTTTAGTATTTGTACAACAATTTTGTAAAAATACGGCAAATTTCTTGTGTAGGTTCTACGACTAGCTCTGAAATTTTTATTTATTTATGTAACCAAAAGATTTTACTTCATAAACTAGATAAATATATAATTGATTTTAATGCTAAATACAGTCTAATTGGGTCAATACCTTTTTATATAGAATTTTTGAATGTTTCTAAGATTTCTTCAAAATTCCTTATATATTTACTAATTTTCTGAAGTTGAAATAATTTATTTCAAATATTACATAAGCATAGCTTAGTTACATAAAAACTGAAGTTAAAAGTTGTATTAGTTATGTTTCTGAGTGATGTTTTTATAAAGAAGGGTTCCAAAAGTATTCGTAAACCTTAATCCCTCTTAGGCGCGCGAATCTCTGATATGTATGGTAAAAAGAATTTTGGTGTCACGTCCACATGGTGAGCGGGAACGTGCCTATTCTTCTATATCTGTCTTTTTACTCGCACTTCGGTTCAATGCTAATGATGTGGTCAACCTCTTTATATTTTGGGTGACAGAGACTTTTGAATCTCAAAGATGCAGGGCACATGCCTCGTTTATTACGATTAAGGATTGAAGAAATGTCTGATATACAACGCTCTGTTAAAGATGAAACACCAAGAACACAGGACAAAGAACCTCTTTTTATTCTTGCTGTTTTTTCTCTTGGTTTAGGACTGTTCCACTTGTCAGGAGATAATGAAAAGTAGAATATTGAATGTTTGTTGTGTAAAATGCAAAAAGTTCATGTGTATTGAACATTGTAAGATGATTTAAAAATGAATTCAACAAAGAATCTCAAAATGTAACGTAATGTGTGTTTTTTTTGTTTAAATTAAGATTTCTGATTATATCTTAATTACATTTTACCGTGCATAATATACGTTAGTACCAACGGAGTCCATAGCTAGTACCAAAATAACTCATTAAAATGCTTAAAGCATTTTTATCTATTATTTTTATAGATGCGTGATTTTTAATTGTAGACAAATCTCACCACTAAAAATTCCTCTTCAACCCTAAGTATGAAGTGAACGGATCTGAGAGCTTCCACCGCCTAAAGGATGGAACTTCTTGACGCATGCGTAAAGGAGTTAAAGCGGAGAGTGACTAAAGAGACATTCTCTTTACTTGTCTATGGTTCAAAAAGGCAAAGTATGTCCCCAAACCACCTTATGTAGATTCATAGTGAGAATTTAATAAACAGCCAATTTAAACAATTTGAGACCAAAATATTCTAGAAGCAAAGTTGTGTGTTTCTTGGCAAACACTATGAATTTTACTTTTAAATTTAATGTTAAAACACCAGGAACCTGAGTCCTGATGATAATAACGCCCGTCTCTGGATGAATCAGAATTCATGAAAAGTTTGGATTTTCTAGTTTATTAGAAAGAATCTCAGTAAGAACTTCCGATTTGTTAGTGAGCGCTGAGCCTGTCTGTCGCGAAGGTGGACTTGAATTAATACTGCAATTGAAATTAGTCGCATTTATATGGATGGAAGAACGTTTTCGGGAGACCTGGAAGTGGAGAGAGAAATATAATTCGCTTCTTTTATTTCCAGAAATCAGAAATTAGATTTCATGTAACGTTGCGAAATAAACATACGTAAAAATTAAATTTTCGATCATACACTTTACTGTGAGCGTAAAAACTAACGTAGAATTGGCTTGAAGGCTAAAAGGCTTCGTATGTCTTCAACAATCCTACATCTCCACTGCTTTCTTTCAGAACTATGATTTTGTTGTTGTTTGTGGATTGTTCAAAATCGCATAGTTTGGTGTTAGATCTTATTAGTGAGAACGAAATACTGGATGTAATTTATTTTCAGTACTTCTTTATTAGGATAACAATTTTTTCCCTACGTTCCTGAAATTGCCCTCTTTTCAATAGGTGCTAAAGAGCAAAACTTTAAAAAACTGCGATGGAGCATCTTAAGCCTTTTAGAAAAAACAGGCTTTATAATCCCTGAAATACTGTATTCTGTAGAGTAATATAAATACAATTATCCTCTGAAATAAGGAACATAATTTCTCTTCTCGTTTACCATTTGTCATAAAGTCAGATAATTGAAGAAAGTTGAGATAAAAAGAAAGGGGCGAAAGGAAACCTTCAACACACACCAGCACAACGATTCACCACTACTATCAGAATTAAATTCGGCATATATATCCTTGAAATAAGGCAACGTTAGTCTTTACTTTCTCTAGTACTATTTTCCTGGATCTCCGTCGCGGGTTTTGCGACTGAGCGTTATAAATAGCAAATGCCGATTTCTTTTTGTAATGAAGCTTTTTTGCTTATTACATCTCGCTGACTTTGACAGTGATGGGAATTAGATTTTACTTCTTAACGCTATAAAGGCAGAAAGCGAGAATTTGGATATTTTGCAATTCCAATTTTACTTGGTTTTATAAAATTCGTGTCTTATTTTAATCATTAATTTACATTTTATTTTTGCACGCTTGTTTTTTGATTTTTTTTTTTTTAAAAAGAATTCCACCACGGGGGAAGATTTTAACAAAATTCGGAGCAATTTGCATTTCTAGCAGGCTGGATCTTGAGCATATTTTGGGTTAGAGGCATAAAATTCTGGATGTGAGTTTTCGAAATTGATGGGAAAGAGCTCTCCTGTGTGTGTATGAGTTTGCACCTTGACCCCTCCATCAGCGGATCTGTTTTATTTCTATTTCTCATTGTGGGGGCATCTGAAGGGTCTTATGTGTGAGACTGATAATATTAAGGAACCTTAATTGCTGGACTTTCTGCTGCGGTTGGGATGGTTCGCTATGTATAGTAGAATGTCGTTTATCCGAATCAATTGGGACCGGACTCCTTTCGGATATGCGATTTTTCGGAAAGCAGAAAACAGGATGCAATCCATGCAGTATATGAAACTGGACACTATACGAATATTGAATATCATCACATGCGGGAAACGTGCTTGAAGAAAAAGAAAAATAGGTGCAAAATGTCACAATTTTACCTTTATTGTAGAAAATAATCACTTTTTTTTCTCTGTACCGTTGTACACCTTCGTGTTTTCGCTGCAAGGTTTCTGATTCGCTTGAGCCGCTGTATTTGAGTAGGAAAGCACTAGGATTGTTGTTCGTACCACTCCATTGCTGTATCTAACTCAGAAAACGCCTCAGCATTTGATAGACCCTTGTTATTTTCGTTGTTGTAGTTGTTGCCATCGTCTTTATCTATTTCTTCGTCGACAAGGTCGGATTCTTCTCGCACGGAAGTTACAATCTCGTTATCATTCAGCATTCGAAATACAGTCTTCTGCATTGTATGCCATCCAGGTTTCTACATCAAAAAATTCAACAAAAGAGTACGTATACACCCCCGCCCGCGGAAACCAACTGACCTAATATTCCGTGCAGATTTTTTCTAAATCACACAACTGAAATTCCCTAAATATCCCTCACCTTAGGTTTTAACGTCAAATTTAGCCTCACGCGAAACAAATGTTCAGCAGTGCATTGTTCTAAAACGTATCTGGACTTTGGTTTGGATATTTGACACTGCGAATAATAAACTTTCCTATAAACGACGTTCTAATGTAGTTGGAAAATTCCAGAGTTTCGCCACTCCTTTCTTCGTTGTTTTTCTTATACTTTGCGGTCTCTCTTTTTAGCAATTATTGTAAATATTCATCTTCATTTATTTTGACATATTCTGTTTTTACCTCTTATCACCGGCTTGGCTGTTTTCGGAGCTGCAACGATTTCAATTTATTTTTGAATATGTGTTTTTTGGAGAAATATTTTTTTGCGTGAGGACAAGAGAAACACTTTCCTGCTGTCCTCAATCACCTTACATATGTACAAAGGAAAATTGGAATTGTTTAAAAAAAATCCCTTTTTATTTCAGTATCCCAATATCAAACTTGTGATTTTTCTTCTACTAATAATAAAAAAGATATTTCCTTTGTTATCTAAACATCAAGATCCCCATAATGTCATTCACAAAACTTTAAGAAAAGAGGGATTTAAGGAATGTTTCATGGTTTACCAGCATATTGGAACATTAAATTAATTTTGGCCAATACTCACATGCAAAAATAAATAAATCATTTCTGTTTAAAGAGTTTTAAAGTATAGATACAAGTGTTTTTGTAATAGTGATTCTTTATTCACTACTATTAGAGCAAATTTTTTCAATAGTTTCTAATAAAGGACACTGAAAGTTATGCGATTGATTTTTTGTGCTAAAGAACATTAATTTTCTTTCACACCAGTACCCTGACTCGGAAACCAAGTGATCATAGTATCGTGGATGCCTTTCCTTTTGGGCGAGTTGTTATTTCGAGTCATAAGGACTTCAAAGAAACTCTGTGTAAAGAGCTTGATGCTTGATAAATCAGATTCCTCACTGTGGGATGGTGTATGAGTTTGATTTGCTAACTCAGGCTTCCACTCTTTACTTGACTATGAACAAATCTTCTGACTCGCCATAAATAGTCTCATCTTTCTTCTGTGAGTGCGACATTAATAAACGATAAACGTATAAAGCACAAATGCATAACTCAAATTCCTATTTATATCGTACCTGTATCTTTGCAGTGCAAAAATTTGGTAAAATTCACATCAAAAGTAAGATTAAAAAACAATGAATGAAATTCTACATTTTCATTTGATGCCTTTTGTATACATATATATGTTTAAAATAAAATGTAAAGTTAATAATACGAAGACAATTCAGAAAGTAACCTCAAATCGCTAAAAAAAGAGGGGGGAAAAGAGACTTGTACAGAGGGGAAAAATTTATTATATCTTATTATTCAAGCACTCTTGTCGCACCGTTTTACCAATTTACTAATTCCTTCTGAATTAAAAGCTCCCACCATTGATTTAAACCAATGTATCACAGCGTTTTTTAGTCAGCGAAATGCTGTCCCCAAGTCACTACTTCATTGCATTGATTAGATGTTAATCGGATGAGGTCAGCACTCTCTACAGACAGAATTGCATTCGTGATTCGTCATGGGTGTTTGTTCTTCCGTCCTTGAAAAGGCATATCAACTGACGCATACTATACCTTAACTCATAATGCTTGGCCCCTATACAGCACACAATTCACGATGGATATCCGTTGCTGACTGCTTTTTTGACCCCAAGGAAATGTTATTACTTCTCACACCTCACATTTCGTGGGATTTTCTATAGCGGGACACATGTTATCACGTTATAACTAGCTAACTGTTGGCTCTTCGACACTCTCATTCGCCGACTGGCGGTTTACTGAATCAGAGATTGCTCGTGCATTCAATTGACTTGTGCAGAGATTCGTGCATTTGATTAACTCGTGCATTCAATTGACTCATGCAGAGATTGCTCGTGCATTTGATCGACTCGTGCAGAGATTCCTCGTGTTCCGAACCGTAATTCCAGCGCTACGCCCAAATGACGGTTAGTTTCCGAATTTTGCTCGTAATAATACCAGAAATGTTCAAATTCTTTAACACAAGCGTGATCTGAACTTTCGTTCAGATACTTTCTATAACTAATTGGTTGCGTGCAAGAATCAAGCATACAGCACATTTGAGATGTAGCATTTGAAATAGTTATCTTGTATATCAATACAAAACACACTATTAATAGATCTTCAGTTCTAACAAAAGAATGAGCTTTTTAACCAAAAAAAGTGATCATTCTGCTGTTTTTAAATAATGATTAACTAATTAAAGATCATGAAAATTGAAAGATCAAAAGAAACAGGGTTTTTTAGAAGAAAGGAGTTTATATCTTCCAGTATTCTCAAGCGAGTCAGAAAAGAATAAATCAGGTTTTTGTTAGTCCATACTGTCTACACCCACACAATTGATCGAGTAAATGTTAAGATACAAATTCTATTTTCGTTAATCACTACACTTTCGATGAAACTAAAGATTAAGTTATATTTGAAAACTTACAGACCAACTCCATTCGTTATTTTTTTTTGTCTCCTTGTAAATTCTAGATTAAAAAATTTTACATTTTCCCGCAAAGGAAATTATTCCAAATATCCACATTTCTGGGGAAATATGTTTAGTTATTCCATTAGAAAACTGACAAAAAATCAGTGATCCTCCACTATTTTCAAAAAAAAATTATTTTTAAAATAAATGAGCTAGAGAACTCTCACAGTACTAAATGGTTGCACAAATGGTGTTATTCAAGTAATCTTAGTGGCCATGTCAATGGTACTGAGTGTGATGTAAGTAGAAAGCATTTTTTTATACCCTATCTTCCTGCTTGAAAACGTAGAGGTTATTTTAAGCAATATGTGGAGTACAATATAAGAATGAGTAGTTTCTTTTCCTTAAATTTCAATCCATATGGTTCACGCAAGAGTTAGGCAGTCCATATGAAAATCTGACATGTCATGAGCTCGAGTCTGTTGCCGCTAAGAACCAGGCTTGCGTAGGTAGCGTTTGCATGTTAAATGTATCGACATTCACATATCCTCCCGTTATTGTAATGTGGAAGTTATGAGCCGGGGGTCTTCCTCGTTACTAAATTGCGAGGTCTGTCACCGTTAGCCCTCTTGCATCTTTATAGTGCGACATAAATATAACTCCTAAATTTGTTAATATTCGTCATTTTTATCTTAAAAAAGTTGAAAATGATTTTTATATCCGAAAAAAATAAAATTTAAAAAAAAATTCAACATCATGATGAAGAGTTTAGCTCAAAAGTTACAAGGAAATAAAAAGAAAGCATATTTTTTACCATTTCTGTCACAGTTAATTTGTTTTCTTTCTTTATAATGAGAAGCTCACAATATATTTATTTTAAGGAACTATTAAATTTTAAACAAAGGAATTAATGAATGGAAGAAATATTTAATTTTGCAAATTATATCTCAATTTATAATTAGCTTTGATCAATATCAAGCGAATTATAAAGTATAATATAAAGTGCATACCTTAACAGTCTCTCAAAAAGTAATACATTGTGTGAAACCAGTTTCAGAAACACATTTATGATGACATTAAACATTATTTATGATTCATTTACGTAAAAACACCTTTAATTCCTAACTTTCATTTTTTCTATGCTTCCCGGAAAACATACATAGAACGAAATATAAAAATGTGGCCAAGAGGATAAATAGTTTGTCATATTCCAGACCCCTTACTATTGAATATATTAAGAAATCAACCTTAAAATTGAGTAAGTTATGAGTCACATTGGAAAATGAAAATTTGAAAATGTGTAAAATTTACATTTCATGATAAATTAAAAAAAGTACTTTGGAGCTTCGGAACCTGTACAATCGGCGTCAAGTAATATTTCGAGGATTAATGCAAAACTAAAAAAACTAAAAATATATATTATACACATCACCGTTTTTAAATATAAAAATTCTCCAAAAATCATTTTAGAATTTCTTAGATTCAAATTTCTCATGCAGTTATGTCCCATTTGACTATTGTTTATATCTTTATGGTAACCTCGGAATATAGCAAGAACACCCCCGCCTCCCGGGGGTATTCTTAATTTTATTAAAGAAATAACTCGTTATTCGTTTTGAGAGAGAATACGTATAAATTTCCCTGAAACTATAAAAGGTAGGTTTTTGCCCTATACTCGTTTTTAATATGCACACGCACACACTTGATTATCTCTTCCAAACGAAATTTTTGACTCTGTCATAATAATAATGTAGCAAGAGCACAAAGTAACTGAATTAGTCTAAAAGCTTAAGAAAGTTGCCTAAGTTACTAATTCCACCTGATTGGCAAAGGGCAGATCGAGGCTCACGAAATTCATCGTGGCAAATTGACATTAGTTGTTAGCTTTGAGCACCATGCAGGTGACAGTATGATTTAACTAAGTTCTACCATAATTTTGAAGGGAGTACACTCTGTGGTGGTCAGGGGCCTCGCACCTCTCTTCCTCCTAAACAACCACAAGAGAGGACTTGCGGCTCAACGGTTTCGTGCTGATATGGCACTATACATTTACAAACATCCATGCCTTCTCCGGGATTCGAATGCAAGCCTACGGCACCGCATTCAACGTCCCTAACCGCTATACCGGAAGAGAGGGAAAAACTTAAGTATTATGTGGGACTTCAAAATAGTGACCTAAGCATTTGAAAAGGAATTTTCAGAAAATATCTTCAGAAAGATACACTTAAGTTCATTTCCTATTTAAAATTAATATCTCTTATGTGGATGGTGACCTGTGGTTAGCTTAATAGTCAAGGTCGCGGATGGCGTGTATTGAGTTCGAGCGTAGTGCTGCTGAAGTCCCGCAACGTATAGGGGCTGATGCATGTTAAAGGCGATTTGCCTCAAACGTTGTTTAAATGGTAAGGTGTGGAACTTAGGGGAGAGGGTGATAGCTTTGGTGTCATCCTCTTCATTTGTCATTGGTTGAAAATTCTGTAGCCAACACCCGCCGTGCTACTTTGTAGAGCGACGTCAATTTACTCTAATTAACTGTTATCTGACTGTGCTCGTAGTAGGATACTGGTAATGGTAGCGTATTTGTGGTTGGCATCATTTCTGTTAAATGCTGGGAACAATAAAGATTCGTCATGTTGGAAGGCTAATACATGTTAAATATTTTATCCTCTTGTTTGCAAAGTCCTCTTGTTAAGGTGGCAAGGAAATATGAAGAGAAGTATGGCGGCTTTGAGTCATTCTTTTCATTACTTGATCACGATGAAGACGACGGCACTTGATGTGGTTTAAAATTAGAATAGTCCCTATTATTTGTCGTGTATTTTCTAATAACACAGTATCCATAAACAATGAATTAAATCTTTCTCTCGTAATTATTAGTCAATTATGAAGGATTAAAACGGGGATAGCACCCCTTCTCCCTTTTTTTTCTAGACACGAAACACAACATATTATTTAATTCTTCATTTCACTTTAAATTGACGCAGAATAATCTCAAGGAATGTGTTTCAAGAGGAACAATTGAATATACTTTGTCCAAGGAAATTATAAAATCTTTTATACTTTTTAATAGCAATTTCTTACAATTTCAGTAGCCAAACGACTAAAACCCCAACATTTTGAAATATTACTGTCAAAATAAACGAGTGTATAACAGGTATGAAATAAAAATATAGACGTATACTCATTCTTTCATTACTGATATAAATTTTAAGCAATTTTTTTGGAAGTGTGTATGAGGGTAAAACACTAAAATAAAATTACTTATTTACGTTATAGCTTTGCGTTTTGCAGGTAGGACTGATTGTTTCGTAAAGCCGAACTCTGAAACAATACGATGGTTAAAAATGATCTCTTCGAAATTTGGATTAAGGTCAAAAAGGAAGTTAAAAGCCGCTGGTTAGTGTAGTAATATCCTAAATTCTATACTACGACGACGTGAAGAAATTGAGTTTAAGCAGATGTTATGTACTTTCAACTCACTACATGGATCCTGATACACCATCTCACCATGTGATTCGTCAAAACTACGACCCTCGCAAAGCAACGGGAGCCATAATCTCGTTATCTTTGCCATTTTTATTACTTGGTAGTTTATAGGTGAAAAAGGAAATCAATGTGCATTTATACAAAAAGAAATTATGTAAGATATGTGTGTTTTGTACGAAACTGAGGTCCCGAGGAATAATTGGATTGAGTTACTCCTTTGTTTCGCAGGCAGTGTTCAATGTTCAGTTAAGTCTCACTCTGAAACAAGACGAAAACTAAAGGAGACTAACGTCGAAATTTAAGTCGTGGTCAAATATAGAAGATGAAATCTGAGAGCTAGCATTCCATTACCCTCATTTCTCCCCTACGCCATGCTTTTGTGAGGTATTTGAGACTACAAATATTTAATGTGTATCAATTGCTTTGCATGAATTCTGTGATACAATCTTTCACCACATAAGAATCCGAAACTGAGACTTTATCGTTGCAACGGCCGTCATGATCTCCAATGCATAATCACTCCAGTTATGAGGTAGATTTAAAGATAAAATAGAAAATCAACGTAAATTTGTACAAATGAATTGCTATTAAATTTTTGGAGTTTATTCTGTAAGAAACGATTTTTCTGTAAAGCCCCCGCTATGGAAATTTTATATGAGGAGTGAAATTTGTACAAGCGTTAATATAAAAAACGTTACTCTGTATTCTGCGCATGCACCAAAGCTTTGTTGGAAGGGGAAGCAAGTAATCTTGAGTACCCTAGAAGTAACTTAATAATCCAGTAAAAGAACCACCGGAGCCTCGTTTTCTAGTGGTAACGTTTTTTGGCTTTAAATCCATAGGTCACAGGATCTATTTTCTGGACAGACACCACACCTCACTCTCTCTCTCTCTCTCTCTGATCAATAAGCATAAATTTTAAAGGAAAAATGGTCGATATAAAGCAATAATAGTTATTCTTTATTTTAAAATTTAGCCTTATGTTTACTCTAAAACGTTCCATTAATCGTTATTCTCTTTAGGACATTTGATCTTTTATTGTTTTATTTTGCTGCTTTCAGTAAACTAGATTCTTATTTTAGGAATTTTTTTTAAACTAAGGCTTGTCACGAGAAATTAGAAGTTAGTCATTAATAATCAATTTTATAGTTTCTAATCCTTAAAAATAAATTATTATTATAAAATAATATACAAATTCGTTTTTTATAATACACACGTTTACATATGATACGTAACCATTTTTCCTTAAAAATTTCTTCCGTTTGTCAACCATTCTCTTAATTGATGAAGTATTGAAAGACACAATTCAATGAACCAAATATTGAAACGTTTCTATCATTTTGAATTTTTTTTTTTATAAAATGAATGTACATAATGAAGGTATGAAGAATATTTTGTTATTTTAAAAACTCTCTCTCTCCTTCTCTCTCTCTATATATGTATATATATATATATATATATATATATAAAATTCAAAAATTTATGCAAAATATTTATAAACCAAACGTAACTATAGTAATGCTAGTATAAAGTCTTAGGACACAGTAGTACTATAGCAAACTCCTGGCCTTAGGAACCAGGATTTCAGGTTTAAGGCCAGTTTTGAGGTCAGCCACCTTCATCTGCATTTGCCAATACTCTGGGCCATAGGGAAAGTAAGAAATATCTAGAAAAGTTTAACTATTATTACAAATAAAACCATAATCTATTAATATAAAACGATAATATTATTTCCTATAAGAATTACTAGAATATGTTAAAATCAAAGCTAAAACAATCCATCAAAAGACTTACCACGTGAGTACAGCAATAACCATTTTTCCGGGCAACAGAAAGGCGACTTTCTCTCTCTATATATACACTTTAACATATACGGAAGGTGATTCTAAACTACTGAAGAAACAGTATCATAACTTCCACTCATACTTGGCAGCGATTTAAAAATTAATTTCGATAAGATGAAGGATTAAGATAGTAAACTTTTTAAAATAGGTGCTTAATTTGGATTTTTTTCCTGGTTTGGTACATCCATAGATGCAATGTTTTCATGATTTGTAAATCGTGCGTTTACCGAAGCTCATGTATCATACTTTAGTTGCCAGAAAACTCTTGTCAAAGTGATTAATAATGGCAAGAGTATTAATGTAATTAATACTCAAAGTGATATTAATAGTGAAGTAAATCAACTTTCTTTACAATATACTCATATACAATGATTAACTTATAAGTATGTAACAATATATTGCTGTATATTATATACATATATATATATACTAGCTGACCCGGCCTGGCGTTGCACGGGCTTTTACTGAGGGTATAACTTAATACCCATGTTAATTTCCTCTTTCTTTCTGACGCCAGCACTTTTGTGTGGGTGTGACGCGTACGATGTGAGTGAATGGCCCGTGAGTGCATATCATGGCTTTCTCGTTTAATATTTTCCCAAGGGAATTTTCTGTTTCCCTCAGGACGATAGCACTTATGTGTGTGTATGCGCGATGTGAGTGATTTCTTTAAATATGTCATTAAAACTACCTTTTTCGAAATTTGTTCTTGCATTGGTGTGGTATGATAATTAGGAGAGATGGGTGAAAGGGCTCAGTTGTCGTCCTCGTCACTTGACCATGGTTGAAAATTTCGAGGTCCATCGCCAATAACCCTCGAATAGGCAAACAGTGCGAATTTAAAAATCACCCACTCACTTTTCAATTCTTTTGTTGTAATTTCTAAGTCCCCGGAAAATCCTTTTAAAAATAGTTGTAAGTTGAAAAAAGACAGAAAAGTAGAAATGTTTCAAATTACAAAATTTCACTATTATTTTAAATCTTGAAGTAAAATTGTGAGGATTTTTTGAAATGTTCGACACACGGGAAAAAAAGTTTCATGCAAATATATCTATAAAAGAAGAAATTATTAAATGATTGATTTTAGTATTTTGAGTGTTTTATTAAAAGTTGTTCAAAAAAGTTTTTGGCTTTTTATTTTTTAAATCAATGATTCTTAAAGTTTTAAAGATCATTTTTATTTAAACACAACGATAAGCTATTTGGCGCGAAACCATTTTTCGACTCCAAGGCTTGGCCAACTGTAAAATCGCGTACTTTTTATTAAAGTTTTTATTTTTAGGGCTTAATTTTTAAGTTAATACTTTCAAACTTCATACATTAATTTAAAAAAGAAAATACTTTTAAATAAAAAATGTACAAAAAATACTGTTTAAATTATTTCTCGCAAAAACGGTACTTTACGAAAATCACAAAAAAAAAAAATTTAAATCCGTAATTCTAAAGCAATGTTTTCAATCTTTGCTCAAAAGTTTGATAATATTATTCTACAAACGCAAAAAAAGTTTCGTATGATTATCTTAATAAATAACGAAGTTATTCAATGTTGAGTTAAAAATTTTGACAATTTTTCGAAAAATTGTAAAAAAAAAAGTTTTGGCATTTTATTTTTTAAATGACTGGTTCTAAAAGAAAAAGGCTAGAAGTTATTTAGTGTAGAATATCGTTTTCATAACACAAAAATAAATCCATACGCAACAATTTAGAAATAATTTTCATAAAAAAACACCAGTTTTAACGCTTTTGTTAAAAAAATCGTACAAAATAGAAAATATCATTATTTTGTAAAAAATATTATACCGTATTGTGGTGAAATAAATGATCTTTCCGATTCTGTAATTATTTTTCTCTGATTTTAAAAGCAAAAATTGGATGGCTATTTTAAAATGGTCGAACAAGTGCTATCTTCGCTCGGCCGAAAAGGAATTGAAGTTTAGCCAAATAAACAACCCGACGGAGTAAAACAATTAGGTGTTTTAAGGTTTTTAATTAATATCTTCTCAACTAATTGCAATATCGGAATTAAAAATAGTTTACGTCCTATTCTCAGACCTATTGAATATACGTACAAAATTTCATAAGATTTGGTTTGGTCGTCTCGGAGGAGTTTGGCTACAAACACTGTGACACGAGAATTTTATATATTATATATATATATGTATATATATATATATTATTTTACCTAATTAATATTAAAAAAGGATATTAAATAAAGAAAATGCATACGTACATTCAGTATTATATTAGATCCATTTATTTACCCTGTTTGACTACTATATCATGAAAGACAACTGCACTTATAAAGTAAACTCCAGTCGTGCGTCGCAGCCGACACACACAGTTTTTTTTGTCAACAACGAACTTTGTAGGCTTGGAGGAGAACCTCCTGATTTTGAAATCTAATCGAGTGACGAGGACGTTTCCTGCCTCTTATTAACCAATCTTACAAATTTGCCAATATCAGAACTAGAAAGAAGGCTTTTTTTCTGTCGCTGCAGTGCTATTTAGAACACGAGGATTTTCCTCTGGGGAATCTAAGGAATTCACAGACGACGCATCGGATTCTATATTTCTAAGAGTAGGACAGCCTTAAACTTAAAAAGTGTAATTTGCTATATATCTTACTCAGTACTACTAACCGGTCACTGAGACATCAAGAAATCTTAAAAATCAAAGTTATACGAGGGCTTTTGGAGACGGACCTCGTAATTTTGAGCCATGCTCAAGTGAAGAGGCTGACACCTGTGAGCTAGAGCCCCCCTTTCCTCACTAATACAAAACAACAACGGTAAAACGTTTGAGCGTTCGAGAGATTTAACGTGCTTCGCTCCCCTAAATGGCGGGTCTTCTGTACTACTGGGCTAAAACTCATCACACGCCAGCAACGAGTCCTTTACATTGACCACTAGGCTACCGCGGGTACTCAAATCAGCAATTCCTAACAGAATCGTATTTATGAAATGCAGTAGCATGTGAAAGGGTTGCAAGAATCTGTATCCATAACTACATAAACATAAACTTATGAAAAGTCCTACAGCTTAACTCATTGGAAGACGAATAGAAAACCTCTTAAAAATACAGAATAATTTGGTTTGCGTGACAGAAATAAAAATAAACAGCCTTATTTATATGACCTGGTTTCATTAATAGAGAGCAATAGTTGAGTAATGAAGATAAAACCATAGAGAGCTGATAACTTTTTTTCTAGACACCAGAATATAGTAGAACTTTTAAATTTCCTTTTCATTTTATGTACAGAATACATGTACTCCATGTGACTTGACACTACTTTCCTTTTTTTATCAGCATCGAACATAGCAGGTTTGGGTGGAATATTACAGAACCACCTGATTTTGAACATCATTCGAGTGACATTGTCTGACTCTTTCTATCCAAACTTGCAAACACTGCCAATATCAGAACTCGAAAAAGGCTTCTTTCGTGCATCGCTGTAGTGCTAACCAGAACACGAGGATTTTCCTCAGGGGAATCTAAGGAAAATTTAATTGTTCATCATATTCTATATTTCTTAGGGTAGGGCTGCATTAAACTTAAAAAGTGTGTTTGGCTATATATGTTTCTCAGTACCACTAATGGTTACTGAGATAGCAAGAAATCTTAAAAATCAAAGAACAAATCCAGTTTATTGAATGTGTTTTTCTGATACTAGTGGTGAATTTCTGAATTGGATAAAGTTTTTTTTCGCATTACATATGAGAGTTTCTTAAGAAATCAACGCTTAGAATTATAACACAAATATTAATATTTAGGAATATTTAAAATTTAATCTTGTCTTAAGCGGACAAAAGAATTCTCGTGGTTTCAAAATCAAAGGTTCTGTTTTAAGAAGTATAGGTTGATCAAAATGACGTAAAAAAATTATCAAAACATTTTCATATCTTTCTACCGCAGTTAAGTCGAGTTTCAATAATTTTTTTATGAGGAATGGCTTTCGAAATATTATATGTAAAGATTTATAAAATATAACATAGAATTTCATTTAGAATATCGTAAAATGGAAAAATATGTTTTTTTCCACTTGTTAATATAAACAAAGGAAACTTAGAAACCTTTAAATTTTTTTTAAAAAACAAACCATCTTACAATGGGAGACAAAATATTCGTTGAGAAGATATTTTGAATTAAAACAAAATCATTTTTTTAAATTATAACCTACTAGCTGGTATATCCGTTCTTCGCACGGTTGAATTGAAAAATTAAACAATACACATTGAAGGATAAAGGAGTATTTTATGAGATAATTTTAAAATAAATTTCAAATTAAATAAAAAAAAATGCATATATTAGCTGAACAAAAAAAAAAAAAAAAATACATATTTTTTAAAATTTTAAGTCTGTTGATATAACAGCTGATAAAAATGAATTTTCTAAAATTTATAACG
Source organism: Trichonephila clavata (assembly GCA_019973975.1). NCBI lineage: Eukaryota > Metazoa > Arthropoda > Arachnida > Araneae > Nephilidae > Trichonephila > Trichonephila clavata. Next base: position 16,492 of record BMAO01029318.1, read on the forward strand.
CCTTTTAACTTTCTTGCGGTCAATTTTTTAAAACTCCTTCTTAAATTGATCTCTAATCAGAAAAAAAGTAACACAATATTACAAATTTTGTGTTATGAACGCTTAAAATAGTGTAAATAATTTATATCTAACTTTGTAATATGTTAATATTACTTTCCGCTGTATTTATTTTATAAAAATTGTAATATTCGCAAGCTATGTCGTTCC
>BMAO01029319.1:0-42127 GCA_019973975.1 Trichonephila clavata
TTACACGAGGGATTTTAGCGACGAACCTCGTAACTTTGAACCATGGTCAAGTGACGAAGACGATGCCCGAGCTGGCATCCCCTCTCCTAACTACCACACCACACCAACGGGAGGACATTTGAGCTGTCGACAGATTTGACATCCATCACTCCCCTACACGGCGGGTCTACAGTGGTACTCGACTCGAACTCATGACATGCCAGCCACGAGTCTGTTACCTTGACCACTAGGCTAACGGTGCCACTTCCTATGTTCTGCAGAGCATAATAAAGGGCTGATTTTAAAGTAGCTTTGTATATTTAAAATATTAATATATTTTTACTTGATAAAGCCCAATCAAAATAGGACCTTCGGTTTTTTGTTGTTGTTGTTGCACTAGGGCCTTTGGTTACCTAGTTACGCCCCTTATATAACTCTAGATTTAATAAAAAAAAATAATAGTGTATTTCCAATCCAAACAGTCTGTAGAGTAAAATGTCAACTCAGGTGCCATCCTCCTCAATTCACCGTGATTTAAAATTGCGAAGTTCGTCCCCTCTATACCCTTCACATTGTATCGCCCAACGAAATTCAATCAGAAATTAACGAAAAATTTATTTGTTTACTTTTATTATAGAAGTTTCTGTTCACATCTATATTTTTTATTTCAGAGAGCGCAATTACTGTTGGATATTGATTAGGTTTGCTTTCAAACGTTTCTAGCATACTGTATTAATTTTTAAAAATACGTTTCAAAAATAGATTTTTACAATGTATAAAGGTCCTTCCTTCCTTACGTGTTTTTAAAAATTATATATTTTTTGGAAAAAAATTAAATTTTATAAAAACAACAAGTTAAATCAATGATTTTCAAACATTCATTTTTTAAGTTAGCAACCTAAAAAGGAATCAGCAAAAAAGTAAACGAAAAATATTCATATTTCTTAGAAAATTTAAAATATGTATATGTGTTCTACTTCTATGGTCATTTTGCTTTGACCTTTTTTATCTCGCTATAATCTTAAATAAAGTTTTCACATACCGTCGAATAGTTATAAAAATAGACTTCTAAAATAGAAGCATGACTTCGATATTTTTCTCTTACAATTATATTTTCATTAAATTTCTCACAAACAAATTCCGTTGAAAAACTTGATAAAAGTGTAATAATGATAATGTTTGATGTGCAGCATAGTGAGATACATAATAGCAATTATTTCCAGTATTTATTAAAATGTCTGTTTTTATGTTATTACTACTTTACAAAAACTCACAAAAAATTATTAATCCAGTTACATTTAAACTATTTTGCGTTCTAATCAAGATAAAGCGTTAAAATATCTAGCTAAAATAATAAATCAGGAAAAAAGAAACAAGAAAAAATGTTCCCAGGTTTCATAATTAGCAGATTGTCCTGTTCCTCTTCAAAGTGTTGTAAAATAGCCCCCCCCCTGTGAATCATGAGATGGTTCAATTACAAAGGAAAGTATTGCATTCACCATCTAAGATAGGAGATAAAAGCCCTGACTGGCTAGGGCCTCCTATAGAAAAAACTTCCCTGTAAAAGGAAAGTATTTAGGGAGTGGAGACAAACTAACATTTCTTCCCTTTTCTTCCTCTAGGAGGGTCCTTTTATTAATCATACTGTAGCACCACACTTTCCTCTCTTTCATAGCAATTCTCCAAATAAAATATCAGAAAAATTAATTTGAATAGAGGCATGATAGAAAAATCAAAAGTATGAAAAAACATTCACTTTGAAATAATGGAGAATAGTGAAAGAAAAAAAAGAACAACAAATTAAATTTACATTCAACCATTATTTTAATTAAATTCTTTTTGTTTTTAATAGAAAGGACTGAGAATTATTGGAGTAATTCAATATCATTCATTTTCAGTTTTCATGTCCTTAATTTAATGTTACTGAGTTACACACAGCAAAGATTTTGCCACTTTCTTCTTTTAAACTAAGGTAGTGATTTTTCCCTTTTGTGAGCATAATTTGTCCAGGCATAGAATGTTCAATAATACATTAAATTTCAAATACTATATGGCTGTGGAAATTATCTAAAATCTGAACTTTTAAATAACTTCAGCAATAAGTTTTAAAATTTTAAGTAGTCATGAATTGTACACAATTTATTAAAATGCTTTTAAAATTTCAGAAATATAATCAATGGGTTAGAGTTGGAAAGATAGTAGTGTTTTGAAAAAGAAATTTAAAAACTGAATTCATATCTGCTTAAATAAAATAAAAGAAACTGAATACAAAGAAGTATAACATTTCAGTCAACACTGAAATTCTAAAAATCATAGCTTCCTGTTGTGAATGTGTGGAATTTAGCAGCATGAAATATTATTTGATTAAATCCTCCACATAAAAAGTATACAAAGATAGCATGTCAAGTTATTGAGATTTTATACATATATTGACAGAAATTTTATAGATATGAAACAGTTTTTTACAAATACTTCCTCTCTAAATTATATATATATATATTGACATAAAAAATAGTTAAGAGGAATAGTGAGCAAATATTATTCCTTCCTATCAAAAATGCCTTTTCAAAATGAATAGCTGCTTCAATATATTAAGATGGCAAAGATTTTGCAGTTCAAAATGTAATATATATATAGATTTTTTTTTACAAATAAATTATTTTATTATAGTTATACTGTGGTGAGGTAGTATGTCGGTCAAGAAATATTTATACCAAAATAAGCAATTTTTGTTTTATTTTTTAATAATGATGTTTTTAACACTTATATAAAAAACAAATTAAAATTCAGTATTCATTTTTTTTTAAAAATAATAAATCTGCAACCCTTTTAAATTATTTTGAAGTACCTTCATATTTCTCAAAAGCATGAATATTTTTCAGAGCATCTTTTTCTATTATGATCTTATTTAAGTCAGGGCAGTTTTGTTACAAAAAGCTGCTGAATTTTTCATGGTGCTAAATACTGGCTAAGTTGCAGCCTAAGTGCCAGGAAGAAAAAATGGGGAACTCTGACACTTGTAAACATTTGAAAAATTATAACTTCAGGTTCTTATTAAAATATGCAGTTATATTTTCATCTACCTCTGAAATTGGCACATCTTATTGGACTAAGTGAAGGCATTTCTGGACAGTGTAGTATTGATAATTAAAAAAACATATGCAATAAATTTAGGACTAAAACTGAGTAGTGAAAAATTGAAGCAAGCACTGAACAGTAACGGGAAATTTGGGATAATGTACAATCAAGTTCAAAGGAAATTATTAAAGGAATTAAACATGAGAAAGAAAAAATGTATTAATCTTTCTTTTTAACAACCCCCAAATTAAAAAAAAAAGGAAGAAGAAAAACTTATACATTTTTTTTTTTTTCTTCATTGAAGTAAAATTTTCAGGAAAACTTAATCTCATTTTTTAAAACGAATATTTAATTTGTATATCTCAATACATCAAATTCAAATTTTTATTTCAAGAAATTATATTTCAATGAAAGAAAACAGCCACTGTTATGTAATAATATATTCTTATTATTAGAAATCTTATTTTTTTAAAAAAAGAATTCTGTATGAAAAAAAATTTTTTTTCTCCAAAACCTATAACAAAACCTCGTTTTCACTGGAATATGTGTTCCAAGCAAAATATACATTAAGGAATTTTGAAAATTTAGCATTATTTTCCTGCCATTAATAATTAATTTTGAAGTACTGAAAACTTATTTTAAAATTATCTCTACTCAATATAGCTAAAAAAAATAATAATACTGTTTCATGAAATTTACTTTAAAATTTTTTTTAAAAAAAAGTACATCAATACTACTGATGATTGAAATGATTATAATACTATACTTTTTAATAATTTTTTAAAAATGTTTTCAGTTTTATACTACAGAATTTTAAGTTTAATCACGTTTTAAGCATAGCTGAAATATGAATCTTATTGTGAACAATGTTTATAATGAATTTTGAGCAAAGTAAGAACAGAACTGAAAAATAAATTATCCCCTTTATATATTAGCTAAATCACAATATAAAAATAATTTTGGACTGTTTTTTAACTGAAACATTATATGGAATTGAAGTCAATTTTTGTTTAGCATAAGCTGAAAATAATTTTAATTCTGAACAGTATTTAAAAGGCAATGCATGTAATTCCTACCATTTTATAACAGTCAATATGATATAGATAAATATAAAACACAGTTTTCTTCTTTTATCATTAATACATACATATACATATATATCAATATTTTTCTAGTTATGTTTCTTAGAATCTGTTTTCTATCATTTAGCTTTGTGGGTAGTATAATTTTGTCTTATTATTTTTTTTTCATTTTATTATACTATATATAATATAAGAATTGCTCTAAATGAAAATATGATTTAATTTCAGCTGCAAAAGTTAAGAGGATTTTGTAACAATAATCCTCAAGTGTCTGTTTAGAAAAAAATTGCTAAACCTGATTCAAATGTTATAAGGATTATTTAAATTCACTAAAAATTGCAAATAATCAAAAATATATCAAAAAACTAAAATATTTTACTCTTCTATTTTAAGTCTACAATATAGTTACAGTTCTACATTTGTTTTTCCAGTTTCATTTAATATTTTTTAAAATTTAATCTTAATTTTTATTTTATAAACATACCATATTTCTAATGTGTGAACTTGTATACAACAAATAAACAATGAAAACATATTTATATCTTAAAATTCAAACAAAAATTGAAAAAACATTGAAATTGTTCAGTAGTAAAGTTATAAACAATAAACGCACAATAATTATAATAGGTTATTAGATTCACACATACTGAAACACACACTCAACACAGCATATTTAAAAAATACAATACATTGCACTTTTTTATTGTAATTATTTTGAAAGTAGCCAATAATTCATAACGAGCCAAATATAGCAACCCCAAAACTGAGAAATTTGAATTCCAATTCTGTAAAAAATAGGAATAGGTGCTGCCAACGAAATCGCGCATTACTTGTCTGGCCTTGTTTGTTTCTTTTATCTATCAGACTTTGTTTGTAGATTATAGGAATAGGTGCTGCCAACGAAATTGCGCATTACTTGTCCGCCCTGATTTGTTCTTTTTATCTGTCCACTTTCACTTATCTTCGTGAAGGTTCCTGTCGTCCAAGTTTCAGAAATATATTTCTTTCTAGAATTTAATTTGATTAATTTATTAATGAATGTGCAAAAAATGGGTATATTTAATCAATATGACACATTTTTGATCTTCGATAAATGCGTTTGCACTTGTTGAAATTTTTTACGTCATATTAAAAAAATGTGAAAAGTAAAACAACTTAAAAAAATATTTAAAATATTATCTATGACGTCATAATATATATATATATCATTTCTACCGATCTGCGCAATATTACAATAGTATTACATGCGCACTATTTTCATTGCCGGAGTAAGCCGGTTCCAGTTTTGGAGGTGCGGCCATCTTTGCGGCGGGAATAAGTCTCTGGCCTTTAGAGTTTTGTAGCGTGGGTTGGGCGGAGTCTGTATTTCTGACGGATAGCAATTATCATTTAAATTTCGTTAGTAACGTCTATCCTTGTTCAAATTTTGGAACCATCTAGTAAACTTAAAGTTCAATTTTAACTGCTGTGATGGCCGACAGAGAGGATAATGTCTATAAAGCCAAATTGGCGGAGCAGGCCGAAAGATATGACGGTGAGCGCTCTCATTTATGTATATATATATATATTTTTTTTTTGTTTCGTGTTCTAGGAATTTGCCTTGTTTCCGTATTGCCGCACCATCTGGTTTTTTTATTCTATTCAGATATCGTGAAAGCGTCAATTATCAGTTTTTCTCGTATGCGTCGTAAATTTAATTGAATAAAGTTATTTACTCATTTTATTTTTATTCGCTGACTGATAATCGTTAAGAAATTGAAGCATGATTAACCTTTTTGCCAAAATAAGTTATTTTTTTTTCAATTCAATTTTTGTCTGGTGGATTTTAATTTTTTCCTGGGGTCATGATAGTGATACTTGAAAGCGTTTGAGAAACTATTTTAGGCATGCGAATAGAGCCGCATTGCATGAGTCATGCTACAAATTCTCTAGACATGCTGCTTTAATTTCATGCCTGAATGGTTATCAGCTTATTTGTAACAAATGAGTACTAAATTTGTTCAGTTTTTAATATAAAAATATTAACTTGTGTAGGGTTTTTGTGAATAATGAAGTATTTCAAAGGGTATCGCCCTGTTATCTTTAAAATGCCTGTTTTCCTAGTAGGATTATCTTTCCTTCTTCAGAATAGCTTCAAACAGGATTAAAATATGCTTAGTTGTAACAGAATCATGAATTAAGTGCAATTCCTTAGAAATTATTATAAATACTTTCTTCTTTATTGGGGCGTTATATAAACTGCAAAATTTTGCGAAGTTGTCTTTTAATTGTATACTTAATTGATCTTTTTTTCGGGAAAATTGTTTTTATTTTATTGGAACTTCTATTCTTCGGATTTTACAACAAGCAATTTAAAATACTGAAGACTGTTTCCATTCCATCAGTCACAAAGTGTAAAAGAATCCATACTCTATAAAATTTGTTAGATCGAGTTTCGTGGAGTTGTAATGAATTTTTCTTTTTTAGTTTTCAGTATCTGATTTTGCATTTAGGCGGTATCGTTGAATTTCAAATTGTTGAATTGACCTAAGTAGTTGCCTCTTAACTGTATTAAAAAATGAGAAATTAATATTGTAAGTATTTGCTACTTTAGAGAAGAATTTATACTTAAACTATTAAATTAACTTTATTTCTATGGTCAAGATTATATACTGATTAAAAGAAATTAAATTTGAAATTGTAAACAATGTCCATTTTCTAAATGTCTTGTATAATAGATTTGAATAAATTATAAATGAGAATAAGTTTTAATGAATTCCTGTGTTTTCCTTATGAAATATCTAACCTTTTGGATAGAATCTTATTTTTATTTTGCATGCAATTAATCTGAAATCCTTAGGCATGTAACTGATTCTGGACATGGGTATTTTTCAGTTAAGTCTCCTTTTCCCAATACTTCTGGCAATGCATCAAGAAATTGAATAAAATCTTACTGTTGATGTCAATTTTATTGGGTTGTTACTTAAAACCACACACTATGGCAAATGGTTGGTGGCCAGTGTCCAACTACAGGCCACTGTAGCCTAGTGGCCAGCGTGTTAAGAGTTTGAGCCCAGTGCCGCTGAAGACCTTCCATGTAGGGTAGCAATGCACGTTAAATCTATTGAGGGCTCGAACATCCTTCCATTGGTATGGTGTGGTAGTTAAGAGAGGGGGTGCCAGCCCGGGTGTCGTCCTTGTCACTTGACCATGGTTCAAAATTACAATGTCAGTCGCCAAAAGCCCTTGTGTAACTGAACAGTGCAACATAAAAATTCACTCACGCCTGTATCCAACTAACCAAACAATATCCTAATGATCTACCATATGTGTTAATTTGTAGTGTTTTTCATCAAAATTAGGGTTTTGCACAATTTTCAAATTTCTGTTAAATGTATTTTTGTTTTTCAATTGCCAAATGGTAAAGATTCTATTCTTTTAAAAGGTTTTAATTTCTCCTAGTATAGGACTTTTTAAATACCTACTCAAGTTGTGTGGTTAAAGGTATAGAGTAAATTTTAAAGGCATTCCTCTTTTCTTGACTTTTAAATCTTAATTGCTTTAAAAGAATCCAGAAATCGCTCATTCACATTACTAGTTCTGTGTTTTTTGTTGGAGAAATTCTAAAAGATTAGGAAATCAGATTGTCTCTCTTCCATGAAATGTTTTCTTGATCAACTGTCTTCATAACATTACAAGGACTGCAATGTCAAAAGAGACAATTTTTTCTAATCATTAAAATCTGGATTATATTTAATCTGTTTCAAGCAAAACAGTATTCTAAAATTAATTAGTAGAATTCTTTTTAACCAAATGTTGTTCTTTTGAACCAAACATTTCATATTGTTTGAATCAGAATCTCCCAAACTTTGTCTTGTAGACTCCTAGCAATGGTTTCAGATTTGGGTGTACCCCTGCTTACACAATGGTGTATTTTTGCAAATTTACCAATCTAAATGTTTTGACAGCTGTATACAGCTACTTGCATTAAATCTATTTCTAACTGTATTGAAATATTGTGTTTTTATAAAATTTAAGTGACATAAGTTAATTAAATTAAAATTTAATACATATAATAACATGTCAACAAACAAATGTCTATAATATGAGGGATGGATCTGGTACTTCAGTTACAAATCTTCATTATTTAGCATCAATCTAGTTAGGTTTAACCCTAAATCTTGGTTAGCTGTGCTCATTTTTTAATTTATAGGTAGACAACCACACTAAAACTCATTCTAACTAAGAAAAACAATTAAAAACTTTATCGCAATACTCTATAAATCAGGATAAATCATGGGTTCCATAAAACTGGTGTAGAATGCATACTTTTAACTCAAAAAATAGTCAAAATTTATGGATGTGTTATATGCAGGATGTAAAAATTATCTCTAAAAATAAAGAGAAAATGGCATAAAATATATTGGAAATGATATATTAATAATTGTTACGATAATATAAAAGTACTGTAATGACCATCCTTGACAAAGGTTCATAATTGTATAAGTATAATTTTTTTTAAACTTGGGATAATACTTCAGAACATCATTCACGTATGTTTCAGGTTTCTTCAAAAAAGAGGTGCTCCTTATATGGTGAATTTACCTAAAAGTTTCAGCTTGAAATTATAGGTGTGCATTGTACCATGGATTTTATGGTATGCCTTTTTAAACCTAAAACTACTGCTATTCTGATCAGTTCCTCTTTTAATGACATTTGTTTTCAATATGACCATGAATTCATTACCTACTGTGGTAATTACCATAGTCGAAGCATTTTCAAAATCTGTATAAAGGGCATTTAAATGTTGGATATAGGTTAAAATGTCATTTTTCTAGCAAAATGTCTATGGCCTACTGAGAAAATTTGCATTGTCCAATATTATACAACTTCAGCTTAATTCTATCAAGAAACTCTAAAATGATCCTTGTTTTAATAAAATTTATGCTGTCACCTTGTAACTAAATTAACCTCGTTAAATTTAGTACATAAATTAAAATATGTAAAATCCAGTTTCCATTTGATTAAGTTCTTTTAAAATTTGTCAGGATTTGGTTTTAATGAATCTTTTTTATATCCCTCCCCCTATTTACACCTCAAAGATTCCCAGTTTAATTTTTTCACTCATCGTAGGCCTCTGGGGGTTGATATAGACTACTTTTGGAATCATTGGTTTAAATTAAACCTATAGTACATCTTGTATGATCTTTTACACCAAATCATTTTTAAATATGCAAAGTATATTACTAGACTACATTTTTCTGAACAATTCACTGATGGGATACTTTGATAAAATTGGTATGAATGTAAATTTAAGTTTTTGACAAACATAATCGGATATCAAATTAAATTTTTCAACAAGAACTATACAATGACTTTATTTGAGAACTTATTTTAAACATAACAATCAAAAACAGAAAACACAATTTAATTGTATTTCTTAACTCGGCTTATTGGTTATAAAATCTTCTTGCCATGAAATTTTACAGATGTCCTATTCTTCACTTTGAATATTAATTTAATTGGATTGTTACAATCTTGGAATTGTCGCTTGTTTATTTTGTTTCAACAGGTTGTAATAAATATGAAATGTTTTGAATAATACTAATTTTTTATCTAAAATATATTTAAAGAAATATAATGTACTTGCTTGAAAAACTAACTACAATATCCAGATTTGTGCTTGTTAATCTGAAATTTTACAGTTATAGATTTGACTTCTCTTCCCAAACACCAATTGTTCTTACTGATTAGTTATAGTGAAAATTACTTCTACTGGTTTTAGTGTCTGGGTTTAAAAGGAGAAATGAAATGAGATTTAGTGCCGATTTAAATTTTCTAGACTTCCAGTTCATGTCAAATATGAATTTTGACATTAAAGTTATAAAATTCTTTCTGTCTTGTATAATATCCAGCTGCATTTTATTTGATTGTTGGGATGCAAGATGTAGCCATATTATAAAAAATATTCATATGGTTTTGCATTTTGATAACAGAAACTGATAAATAGTCTTGAGGACTATATATTAAGAATTTGAATCGGTATTTGCAATAGGCTTAAATTCGTGATGTCTTGGTCGCATAACATGTTTTGTCAGCCAATCAGCTCTTGCATTTTGCTGTTAACTTTACAGATTCTTTGGAGTACATATTTCTAAACTAAGCAATGCACATAATTAAAATACTTTAGATTTAAAAGTACACGCATATTAAAATTTTGAAGAATCTGAATATTTGAACTCGCACATTTTTACTTAATATCTAAATTTTATAAAAGTAGAACAAATGTCTTGGCAGTTTTGATTTCATTGGAGAACATTTGATTGTACTGATAATGTGACTCGTGAATTTAGCCTACTCTTCACAAGTAGATTCAATAAATATTTGTTGTGTTTATTTTCTAAAATAGTTTTGTATAAAACATTTTAAAAGCTTGTTCTTATGGACTAGGTTATAATTTTGGTACTTCTGTTTAATTTTTTATTTACAGAATACGAGAATTATCAGACTCAAGTTACAACCTGCACACAAGGTGGCTAGAGCTAGAAGTTACACAAGAAAAACTAATTACCAATGAGGTACAGGCACCATCTATTGGCATAACAAAACCATGTTAACATTTAACATAAGTCATTATCTTCAACACTTTCCCTTGTTAACTGGATTTTGTCAGAACAGTCCTATTTGGTTACACAATGTCAATAGTCTTGACTTCATCAAGGGTTTTGTCAAAATGTCAGACTTGTTTCTCGGTTGACGCTTGATTCACATTTAATTTTCCCACTAAGACTTTCTTGCACACAAAGTGTTTTATTTCTATATGCTCAGTCCTTCAGTGGTATTCAGGGTTGTGTGACAACTTTACTGCTGCCCTGTTGTCCACTTGAAGTGTGGGAATTTCCCTGAAGTTCACTATGCCCTGAATCAGTCTACAGAGCCAAATTACTATTTTGGCTGCCTCTGATGCTGCTATAACCTCAGCTTCAGTAGTTGAAGTGGCAACAATTTCTTGCCTTTGGCTGTGCCAATAACAATGAAGCACGCCTTTTATCTGTTGCATGGTATGTTATTCCACTAACTAAAATAAGATTGATGGCGAGCCTGGTGCTTTTGCTCAGAATGAATGGAGGGAAACTGACTGACAACACAGTGAAAAACTCCCAAGAATGGGGAAGGGCGGGAACCAATCGGGACGAGGCGTGGGCAGGGCCAAAAACGCAGGAGGGAGAAGTTGGTCATTTTGACCAGAGACACGAACGAGCGAGGTTGAAAGCGGGAGCTCAAAAGAGAAGCTGAAAAGCACACGTGGAATGAAATGTTGAATGGAGGGGGGGGGACAAGAAGTGCGAATCTTTAGCAATTGAGTGCAAAATAAGATAAAGTGCTATTGATTAGCTAGAGGAGTGGGACAAAAAGAGCTGGCTACGGAGGTTTAAGTGGCAAGGCCCAACGAGTCGTTTTATATGAAAACTTTTGTTTGCTATTGGGGTCTGAAGATTGTTTGTGCTTGTATTAGTGGATTTGGATAAAAAAGTTTCACGAAAGTTTGGTGATATAATCCCCACTAGACTCTATATTTAAATCGTGAAGTACACTGTTTGACGTACCAGGGCGCATTTGTCATGATGCGAAGAATTTTGTTTTGCATTATTTGCACTTTACTTATAGTCGTTGGGCCGCTGCTCCCCAGACAGGGGCAGCGTACGTTAAAACTGGGCAAAGAACTTGCTTGTAGAGCAAAACCTTATTGTGCAGTGATAAAGATCTCCTACCAATCAGCGAAATGCTAAGGTGGATTTTATGTTATTCCATATCCAACTGTGCCAGCTATGTAGTAGAATACTCTCAGACTATATCTTCTGCAGATGGATTTTCAAATAATCTCGAAAGAAATCCTACACTATATGTTAGATCTGGCTGATACCCACCATCAGATGCATACGGGCACCAACAGCTTGCCAATATGGTAAATCAGTTTTTGGTTTCAGACTTTAGCAATCTGCAATCCTTTAACATGGATATAGCCACAGGTTTGCATTCCTCTAAGCCAAAAAAGTATCTTTCTGGCATATCCTTTTTGACTGATTGTTATGGAGTTGTCTTTATGATGCTGAATTTCAAGACCTAGAAAACAAGAAACTTCTGAGATCTTGAATTGTTTTCAGCTCCTTGATGAACATTTCAGTCCTGTAAGTCAGTTGCAGCAATTAATCCATCAACATACAACACTATTAACAATTTTCTACCTTTTCTTTCCTGAATGTAAAGGCATGGATCTGCTTCACTTGCTTTAAAACCAAGGTCTGTTAAAAATTGACCAAAACACTTGTTCCAACAGCATGGTGATTGTTTTAAACCGTACAGGCTGCGCTTGAGTTTACATACTCTTCCTGATCCATCTTTGAAACCTTCTGGTTTTGCATCCTTTTTTCAGCTGGCAATGCTTAAAACTGTCCGTGTTTTTAATTTGGCTACTGGACTATGTTTCACTGTAATCAATACTCTGGCGTTGACTGAAACCTCTCGCAACAAGTCTGGCTTTATACTTGTTGATGGTGCCATCTGGATTTGTTTAGTCTATAAACCCACTTGCAGGATATTGCTTTAGCCCCAACTGGTAGATCTGTTAGCTCCCAAGTATGATTTTCACTTAATGAATTCATTTCACTTTCAAAGACTTTCTTCCAGTTTGTGCTATCCTTGGAGTTAACTGCTTCTTCATATGTTTCAGGATTATAGTCATCTAAATATGGACTCTGCTTCCATAATATGATCCTCAAATCATTTTGGTTTATGCAGAAGTGAGCAGTTTCTCAGCTGTCTGATGTTGGTTCAGAATCTTCACTATCATTCCCAGAATAACTTTAGTCTTCTTGGCTTTGTGTCTTTTCTATAGGATTGTCCTCTATTTTTTATGAGATGCTCTTCATACTTTTTCTGATTTGTATCTTCTCTTGTCCTGTCTTCTAATTTAAATTCTGTATGGTCATCATACTTGCCTCCTTTTTCTTGAAATATTATCTCTGTATAAAATTACTGTGTTCCTTCTTTAGCCAGATTCTGTATCGTTCATCTCCATCATACCCCACAAGGTACCCTTGGATGGCCTTGTCCATTTTCCTTAGCTTCTGAGCTGGAACATGAGCATATCATGGAGGGAGATCCTATTATGCACAAGTGTTTTAACCAGGGTTTCTTTTTGAGCCAAAGATCATATGGGCTTATATTTTCTATTGATGACTTTCCTGTTCTGTTTAGTATATATAGGGAAGAGTTAACTAACTCAGCCCAGATGGCTGCAGGGAAACTGACATCAGGATTTGAGTATTTGAATGTTCTGGCCATTTCAATAGTTTGCATTTCTCGTTCACTGGCTCCATTTTGTTTTGGGGTGTAAGGTGCTGTCAGCCTTCAAGTGATTCCATTTGAATGTAAAATTTCCAGAACAGCTTTGTTATCAAATTCTTCAGAGTTCTTTCACAGAATATCCCAATGTCCTTGTATGTGCAAGCATGTGCTCTAACACCTTTACTTCTGACTTCTCTTTTACTAGGTAACCATAGCGAAACTTTGTAAAGCTGTCTTTGAATACAACCAGATACTTTTTCTTCTGAAATGACTTGTCAAATGGTCCACAAACATCTGCTTAAATCAGTTCACCAGGCTTGGATGCTTTCTTTCTGGTGGGAAATTACCTGTGTACTTTGCCATAAATACAGGGCTTGTATAATTCTTTATCCAGCTTGATGTGGATGCCTAGTTCCTTTTCAAGCATGTTTCGGATGTGACATTTATCTTGGTGACCCCATCTTTCATGATACAACTGTAGCAAGGAGCTATCTGCTACAACAGTATGAACTTCTGTTATTTCTTTGGGCAATATTGGTTCATTATTTGCTTTGAATAAGGAACCATACAGCACCGCATCAGTTGACTTTTAACCAGCACTCTGTAGGAGTCGATACAAATTCACTGTTTTGATTTGTCTTGAGCGGCAAGTACAGAGAATAAATTTCTATTAATCTTTGGAGCATACCAAACATCTCTCAGAAAAACTTCCTGGCATTTTCCATTAATAGTGGATTTTGCTTTTATTGTGCCTTTCCCAAGTCCAACTAATGTTTCATTTCCTGAAGCTTTAATGCCACAAGGACTATTAAATTTTATGAAGTCAACAAATTATGTGTAGCAGTTTGTGACATGCCTAATAGCTCCATTGTCAATCCAATATGATGTAGGGCTAGTCTCTGATGTACAGACTTCCTCAGATATAGACATTAATGCTATGTTAGCCGACACTGTATTTAATTGTGTATCGCTCGATTTATTCTTTAGCAGTGTATCTGAAATCCATTTTATGCAGTCTTTTACCCAATGTCCTATTCGCTTACAGTAACTGCAGCTATCTTTTCTTGACTTGTACTTATATTTGCTCTCTTGTCTGGGTCTTTCTGATTTTGTAGCTATTAGGGCTTCCTGGCATTTTTTGCTACTGTCTTCCACTTCGGTAAAATTTCTTTCGAACATACACGGCTGCACTGTTAAATCTTCAAATGACTTCTTGTCATCTCCAGTTAATATCCAACTGGATTTAAAGGTTTCAAACTGATAAGGCAAAATATGTAATACTTTGAACTTCTGTATGTAATACTTTCTGAACTTTGCAATATGTGAGACATCCTCTCCTGGAATCTAGCTGAATGCAAAAAAACTCAGTACAAATTTTAAACAACTGATCTTTTGAAGTTGCTTCAAATTGCTGCTTTAATGATTCCCACGCATCAAAAGCTGTTTCCTTGTCCATAATCTTCTGATACACAGCATCAGTGACAGTACTTGCGATCATTGATTTTGCATAACTATTTGCTTTTCTGTACAAATCGCAGTGTTCTTTATGCTGTTTTCTTGCAGATTCTTGAGCATCAGCATCTATGTATTCTGGCCTTTTCAGCTTGCCATCTATAATCTCGATCACTCCTTCGTGGTAATAGAGTAGGTCTTGTATCTTCCGTTTCCACATTGGCCAATCTGTTTCTCCGGTCAAAGGCTTAATGACTGTAATCCATACTTATTTCCATTCCAGAAATTTAGATTTGCAGGTTTCTTAAATAATTTGTATTATTTCTCGGCTAAACAACGGCCATCTTCTGTTTCTTCCTCGATCTCTTCAAAGTGGCGGCACGATCACACTATCTTCCCATCGAATTGCCGATCGGCAAAACTTTGTCGCGACTTGTTGCTTCCAAGATATAAAGTTCTTTCTGCCTTTTCTATCAAAAGACTCGTAATCTTTGGTACTCAAAGCTTGTGCTGGTACCCATAACCCATTTCAAGTTTTTATTTTTTACAGAATACAAGAATTATCAGAGACTTAAATTATAACCTGCACACAAGGTGGCTAGAGCTGGAAGTTACACAAGAAAAACTATAATTTCAAATGAGATGCAGGCGCCATCTATTGGCATAACAAACAAAACCATGTTAACATTTAACATAAGTCATTATCTTTAACATCTTTGTTGGTGACATGCAATGCACACTTTAAAAAGTATATAATTTCTCATTGGTTTTTCATCCATTTTTGATGTATTATGAAAAAGATCTTGCTTATAAGAAAAACCTTTACTTTTGTTTTTAGAATGTGATAGTATGTTTACTAATAAAAAGTAGTATTTTAGTGAATTTATTGCCAGCTAAATAGCTTTGCCTATTTTTCTAGTTAAAATTCCTAAAAGAATTTTCGTTTTTTTTTGCTTATGAACTTTTACGAATTTTTTATTTTTGTTCTTTAAACTTATTTCTTTAGATAATCATGGGGATGTTTGTTAAGTATGCATATTGGTTAAAATATTTAAATACTTACTCTTTAAAGTACCATCTAAAATTGTTTAGTCAACATTAAAATTTTCTGCATCAAGTTTGGCTTGAGGCTAGATCTACTGTTCAGTTATCTGAAGATGGGGAGGGAAATATCTAAATTTTATTATTCCCTCTTGAAATATTACTAGCTGCAGTAATTTTTCTTTGTATTCTGTTCAAGCTTTGTAACTTTGACTAATTTGTAGTTTTCGTATATCTTCAAAATATTAATTCTAGATTTGTGTGTATTTATGTATATCATTAATTTAGTCTATCAAAACATCGGCGAATGTCACAATACACAACAAACAGAAATCATTCCTGCATATATTTGAGCTCTGTAATGACAGATTTTAGTGATTTTTTTTATTACGGATGTCTTTTCATTTAGTAAAATTAGTTAACAGCATAATACATATGTACAGATTTGTGCTTTGCTAATCAAAGGGTACCTTTTGGATTTTTGAAGATCCCAAATCTTCTAATTTAATTCTTTAAAAATTCAAAGAGTAGTAATCAAAAGCAACAACTTTATCTGCGTTTTATAGCTAATGTGTTTTAATTTAAGCAATACAGTTTTTGTCTTTGTCATATGGATGAGGAAAAACGGATGCCCCATAAATTTTTTTAGGATAAATTTAATCATTCGATAGCTATATTTGTCTCTAATCTTTTTACTATCTGCTTGTTGAATAAAATTTTAAATTAACTTTCTCGGATTTCTTTAGAATCTGTAGTACAAGTTATTCTCGATATGTAATGAGTAAAATGTTTGAAAATAACAATCATTTTCTAGTTCTGTAGCAGCTCCTGAAAGATTATTTCTATTGCAACATTTTGATTTTGTTTGACTTTTAATTTCTTGCATCAGCAGTAGCCGCGTTATCAAGGTAATGGTCTCGTGGCTGGCATGTCATGAGTTTGAGCATAGTACTGCAAAAGACTGCTGTGCAGAGGAGGCCAATATGTTGAGGCTCCACTGTGATCAAATGAGAAGAGGTGCCGCACAGCTCGAGTGCTGTCCTCGTCACTTTAACCAAAATTCAAAATTACGAGGTTTGTTGCCAAAAGCTGTTGCTGATTAGTGTGATATTAATATTCACTTTTTTACAAAGGCATAAGGTTCAATTTTTTTTGTACAATGTATCATTAGCTAAGAATGTCAGTCTTTCAAAGTTTACTGTTTTTACATAATTTGTCTGAAAATATTAAATGTTTTTGGTTAAATTTAAATTGGATCTTAATTTGTTAGGATTTTATTGTATCTTTTTAAATCTAGATGATACCATATATTCCTTTATTGAATATAAGTGTCCAAAATAAAATAAAAATAAGCTTTTAAGTTTGAGTCTTAATGTTTATATACGATGGTTTTCTGATAATATTTTGTAAAATACCTTTTTATAAATCCTTATTAAAAAATTTCTTGCATGTATAAATTTGGCTATTTTTAAACAAGGAGTATTGATTCAGAAATGCATATCAACATTTGTTGCAAGCATTAATTGCAATTGTTAGAAAATATCAAAGCATTTGATACAATAGAAGCTAAACATTAGCAAGCTAAGGCTTGTACTACAGTCTAGGAAGTTTGAAAAAACTGGATTGGGGAAGTAGGCAGGGTAGCATCAAAGTGTCACCCATAGGATAAGATAGTTCTTTGTTGCTAAGAGGAAAGAGCCAAATCTTTCAAAGTTGAACAGATGTATGATATACAGTTTCCTTAACTGACCTGAAGCAAGCAGTGAAGTACTTTAATGGAGATTTTGGCAGTCATAATGCATCTACTAAAGAGATGTGGAAGAAGTAGGAAGAGTATTGTTTGTCCCTATAGACTTCAAATCGAATACTTACCTACTTGATATCCTGTCGTGTCACTCTTCACAGTTCATTTTACTTGAATTTCGAGTATTTCATTGTGGCTGCGATTGCATATTAGTTATGAACTTGCGCCTCCATTATCGAATTGCAGATTAGATACCAAATGCCTTTGAATGCTTGCCGTGAGGATGAGCATGTTAAATCTGGCATGACTAATCCTCATGTTAATGCAGAAGTTTGGAAAGGGGTGCCAGTTCTGGTGCTTTTGCCATTTGACCACAACTCAAAATTACAATGTCACCAGCAGCTCAGATGTTGCTTCAAAGTGCTACATGAAATGTATGTACCTGTATTTCATTGTTGATGTAACTTTTATCTCGCTTAAAATGAATTTTATCTGGTGTGGATCACTCCTACTGGAGCTTATTTCCTTCTTTAATTAAGAATTTAGTTTTTATCTCTATTAGATTTTTATTTTTCTTGGATTTATTTTTTAACAAGCATTGTATAACTTAAATGTTTGGAGAAGTAAAATTCAAATTGGCTCTTGCATCAAGGAAATCCAACCATTCTGATTTGGTCAATTGATAAGATTTATTTGTCCTAAAAGTCTAGACACTCGTGTTTTATAAAGTAGTGATTTGTAACTGTCGAGTATTTGTGCAAATTTATTGTATTCTTGTTTCCTTATCTCAAAGTCTTATAAGTATCTTCTATATTAAATTCCGAAGCTAAATAAATGTATCAGTCTTATCTTCTCGCGAACCGTTCCATGCAAAAAGATTGGGAATGATCCGAGGAGGCCATTTTGACCATTTATATTCTGATATTGCAATTGGTTAAAAATGTTAATTAAAAACCTTAACCAGTTTTCGATGCCAACTTTTTGTCTGCATTGTAACAAGGTATTTTATTTATTCAACCCCCATGCTTGACTTGACTGTTTAACGCCACTCCTCCCAGTACTAACTGGCGATGTCATCATTCAGGTATTCATAGTGCAGTGCATTGGAGCAGATGGTCGCCATCCATTCCATCATGGCCGCAGAGTAGATGGGCATGAGCAGCCAGGCCAAGCCAATGGAGGTGTGTACCCAAAAAGTAGTGTCTGGTAGTTAGGCGAAAGTAGGCAACGCCTTGGCTCTCTCCAGGTGCCTCGGGGATTAGACCCACAGTGTCCAGAGTTTCCCAAGGCTCTTGGTTTTTTGGATCACAATTGTATATTGTTTTAGAATGTAGAGATAATGTTTGCTCTTCTGAGAGTCGAGGGGACTTCTGGGTAAGGCAACTCGGCTCCCTGCTTGGCTTTTTGGTCAGCCCTCTCATTGCCGGGGATACCAATATGACTTGGGACCCACTGTAAGGCCACAGTCCAGCTATGAGATTAGCTCCCAATTTTAGTTCGACACTGAATTGTGTTAAGGCAGTCAATTGGTGTATAGCTGCTTAAAGCTAAAATTGTAGCTTGGGAGTCTATGAATAAGACTTTTGCAGGAGCTAGGCCAGCAGCTAGTAATTGCATTGCAGCTTCACAGACCACTGATACCTCGCCTTCATAGTTGGTGGTGATCTTTTCCCACTGCAATGAGCCCTCAAACAGCAGACGGAACCATCCAGCACCAGCTCGGTTTGTTTCTGGCAGGTATGGGCCATAAAATGCCGGCCTTCTAAAAGACCTGCTTGTTCTTATTGAGGATACACAATGTATCAACAAGCAAGTATTCTGCAGGGTGTTTAAGGAATCCTTACCTGCACTCAGCGTAGCATCTGTGGACATTGACAAGTCTCGAAAAGAGCAAACTAGTGATCAGGCACAAGGCTTTGCTCTTCATCTGCCCAGTCATGCTCTACGGCTCCCCCATTTGGGGTCCGCTGGTATGTGCCATATTGGAAAGCTGCACAGGCTCACCAACTCAATTTTGAGACAAATAGTCGGTGCTCCCTGGTTCATCAGAAATGAAGTAGTTTACCACGATCTAAAAGTTAAACCTACTCTCCCTTTCATCAAAAAGATTTTTTGATAAAATTCCTCAAGTTCCCAACGAATTAATTAAAAACCAGCCAGCCTGCGATCCGGCTGTGTCATCTTCGCTTAAAAGGCCCAGAGCCATACTAGACCAGCATTCTGTAAATTTTCCTTGCGCCAAAAGGCTTAGGGTCTAAATTTACTCTTAATGCGTTGGGACTCTTCAAAATTTTTTAATCTCTATTTATTTCCTACATTATTTTGACTTATAGCTTAACTCCCCCTTTTTTCCTCAAGCGATTACCTAGCACCATGCAGGGAGTCGTGGTTTTAAGCTTATCTGTGTGTGAAGCATGATCTGGTGCGGTCAGGAACCAGGAGGGTGGCCTCTAGGATTCTCTTTTGCGCTCGGATCATTCTCTACCTCCTCTCCCGGCCACCAGATGGTAGCACAGGACTTTCTCTTTTTGCATTCGTTTATTTTTTACCTTCTCCCCAGCTCAAATTTTTTATCTATCTTTTGGAAATTTTTCCGGGAGACCTTTATTTTTGCTGGGTCTGTCACCACTTTCTATCATTTTTATTTTTGTAAATGACTTCATTCCCTTCTCTTAATCTCTCTCTATCGCGAGCTGGCCTGTTTGCATTATTTTTCACACAACTCATCACAGTTCTATGGCATGTGTGCAAGTAGGTACCATTTAAATTTTTAATTTCTCCCCAATAGTTTTCTCTTTGGGAATTCGTACAATGTCAGTTGTCTGAATCTCCTCTCATACCGGCCGCTCGATAAATTGCAGAGCGTGCCTTCTGTTCCACGCCCACCAGTGGGATTGAGAGGCCCTGGTCACTCAAATTCCCGGAAGGTTTTGTCCGCACTGGGAAAACCGCTGCTTGGGTATTTTGTTTCATGGTGGGCGGACTACGTCCGCTCGCTGTTTTTATTTAGCAGGCTGTTTGCCACTGTACACAAAATTTTTTTCTCTATACATTAACTACATTTAATTTTTCTTCTATTTTAAGTAACACCATTTTAAGTTATCTCTACAAATTATGATGAGGAGGTGCATCCCCTTGGGGGATAGGTACTCCGTAATTTCCACGCCACTTGCCTTGCAGGTATGAGCTGTCAGTGTAGACATGGAGCCACTCATTCGCCGAGTACCTTTGTTCGATTATTTCCAGAGCACAGGATTTTAGCTGATCGGAAGAATGGCATCAGCCTTATTTGTCTTGTTAAGTTGAGCTTAGATGGAAGGGCAGTAGTGACTGTGGAGCAAGACTGTATAGGAGCACAGCGAGTCATCAGTAATGGAACTTGGTGTTTCTTCATTAGTTCTGCATGTGAAAAAGTGAAGTCAGTCTTGAGTTTCTGTATTGCACACCTGTACTCAATCCAGTACCTGCATTCTACTCTTCAGACTCTCTCCCAAAATTTGAGTGAATTTGCCTCTACGACTGTCAAGAGGTTCGATGCCAGTCTGGAGTAGATTTGGTTCCACCAGTTAAGATTCTGAGGGTGCTGTTCTGAACATCATCATGCTTTCTAGGGTCACAACTTCACAGCCATAGTCCAACACTGGATAGATATAGGTTTTATAAACTGTGGATAAAACATCCTGGGTTGCTCCCCACTTGGTAGTAGTTAGCCTCTTTAGGAGATTTAGATACTTCAGGCCCTTTTCTGATGTTTCTGTGATGAGGGTGCCCCACAGTGGAGCTTACTGTTGAGATTGATTCCAAGGTATTTGGACAAAGATGCCTGTTTAAGAGGAAGTCCTTTGTATTCGAAGTGGAAAAGATGTTGCTTGGTAGGCAGAGTGAAGAGTTAGGAAGCTGTCTTCTCAACACTGACTTCCATTTTGTTAGTGTTGGCCCATGTAGCAAGATTAAGTACGGAGCTATTCATGGTGTCTTCCAAGGAGCAAATGTTACTGCCTATGGCCCAAATTACCACATCGTCGGCAAAAAAAGGAAACTCCGGAGACCTTTTGAAGGGCTGTCTCTACATTGTCTATCGTGGTGCTGAAGAGAACTTAGAATTGCTCCCTGGAGGCAAGCCCTGATGCTGCTGTTTCCAGGGAGAGGTTTTCCAGCTGTTTCCAGGGAGACCCATTTCAATTACTTCCGGCTACTGGTTTTTTCAGCTTATGGAGCAACATATGCCATACCTTGTCATACACAGCTTTGAAATCCACGAACACAGCAATAGCAGGAGTGGATTGCTTTCGGTGAAAGTAGTCTTTTACTGCCTGGGTGAGTTTCAAGACTTGGTCCATTGTGGACCTATGTCTTCAAAAACCTGCCTGTCGGTCGCTAATGATGCCTTTTGATTCCAGAAACTCCTGAAGTCTGTATTCAACCGTTTTCTCAGCAACTTTACTGCAGATGCTTGTGAGTGAAATAAGCCTATAGCTATCAAGACTTTGCAGGCTTCTTTCTTCAACAATTACTTCTGCTTTTCTCCATTGATGAGGTACTCGTGTTTTCCAAGTTAAGTTGATGAGCTTAAGGAACATTCTCAAAGCCATCGAACCAAGGTTAATGAGTTCTGAAGAACCCCATCGGGTCTGGCAGACTTTCCTTTCTTCAAAGCTTTGGTCACAAGAAGCTTGTCATAAAAGTCCTTGTTTAAGAAGGGAGACCCTTGTTCAGTTAGGCTCAGGACAGGGCCTTTGCCATAAATAGATTTTGGGTATTTCACAGAAATGGAAAGCCTGCTAATTGCTGCATAATTCTTACTGAGGGCAGTAGCAATTTCTGTGGGTCTGGTAAGTAACTTGCCATTTGCTGTTATAGGTTCCCAATGCTGAGATGGCTTTTCATTAAGGCGAGGTACGAACTTATGAGCCCTAGGTCCATCTTTTCTGAAGTCTAAGTTAGCAGCAAATGATCTATAGGTGGTTCTCTTGGAAAGAATGACGGTACATTTCAGTTAAGCTTGGGCTTTTCTTAAATATATGCAGTTTGCAATATTATGGGAATTTTCAGCTCGACATCTCTCTGTTTCTTTCTGACTTCAAAAGGTCCAAGCACTCATTCTGGAAAGGTAAGGGCTTCTTGACTTGTCCCCTGGATATGCTTTCTTTAGCTGCACGTAGAATTCCTTTTACAAAGAGTTCAGCAGGGTTGTCATTTATTAGATCTTTGGTGGCATATTCATTGGAGTTGGTAATACCGGTCTCAACAGGCCTTCTTGAAATTCTAGTGAGTGAGCTTTTGTGGCTTAGGTTGTGGACTTTTATAACGGACTCATGGGTACAATAGGTGACCACTTCTATCCGCGGGGTCTTTAAGAAAGTGTTGACCTGTGACAGGTTTGCGTGAGTTAATGTGCAAGATCTAGAGCACTGGAATAGCCTCCGTAAGACAAGAACGTGGGACTTGAAAGGGTTCTTATGAGAGAAGAGTTGTCCAGTAGTTCTTCAACCACTCTACCAGTCGCACTTGTGTTGGAGTAACCCCATAGAGTTGAGTGGGCATTGAAATCTCCCATAATGATAGTGTTGCAGTGACTGTTCTTCCAGGCATCTATGTATATTGCTTCAACTTTATCAGGGCTGTTCATTTCATGAATGACAGTATCTGCTCACAATGGAGTTGTGTATAAGAACAATTATGCTAGAGGAAATTTTCTAGATCGTTTGACTACAAATGAGGAATAGTCATGTACTTGATAAAATTATCTGGCATCCAATTGAAGCACCTGCTTCCACAACGTCTGTCTAGTTTTAAAATATTGGTTAACTTGGAGAATTAGGCCACCACCATTCCAATACAAAATATGGAGGTAGTTGTCTTTGTTCTGAAAAGGATGTTTTCTTCAGGAACCTGCGGCCTCATTCTAAGCATGTAGCGATCTCTTGTAGGCTCGGATAATGGCAATCGCTGTTGCACATTTAGCACCACCCAGGGAGCACATGTAGCTTGGGAAATGCCACAGACGCATGTAACTTTACTCCCCACGTAACATTGTTACAACAGTGACAAAAAGTTGGCATCAAAAATTTATTCAGCCAAACTGGAATTTCAGGACATTGCTCTATTAACTTTGTTTGAAAAATGAATGCTTTTAACATGTGATTAACTTTAAAAATATTAAAATCCCATTGCCTACAGTGTATGACATTGTTTACAAATTTCTATAAATTTTCTGGGATTTAAATTCCAAAAAGGGAAGTTACAACTTGTGTAAATTGGTAAATTTCTCAATACTGTCAAGTTAAACTGAGATGGAATTTTGTAACTTTTAATTTCTATTTTTCTGCCTTTTTCATACATAAAATATTTTTAAAAAGGCACTTTTTCATTTCAAGGAGAGAAAACCTTATGCAGTACTAGGCCTTGCAGTTAACTATATAGATGTAAATTAATATTTTTTTAAACGCAGTATTGTTTTCTGTGATACATTAAATTATTTTTAAGAAATTGTACAATGGCTGCTTTATATTGAATAAAATTAGATAAGTTTTGCAAATTATTAATCGGAAATTTGATCTCATCCCTGAGAAAAAAAATTTTATACTCGAAAAAAGCCAGCACAACACCAGGCTAAACGTGGGTCAAGAAATATTCCTGACAAGGGAAGGTAATTTTAAAGACATAAATACAAATTGCTCTCCTAGAAGTGCTGGTGTGAATTTGTATGGGAATAACGAGATGCACTCGTAGGAAGAACCCGTACAACTCCAGACTAATCAGACAGCACAAAAAGTGGAAGAAATTTCGGAAAAGGGTATTTTAATATGGAAGTCACAAACTCATCAGAAAGTTCTTGTGCTGGGGTGAGAAGGGGGAAATTTTTAAGGCAAAAATCTATACATTTAAATGAAGCCCGTGCAACGCCGGGCCATGCAGCTAGTAATATAATATAAAGGTTAAAACAAATAGTTTCCAGATTTTTCTGTGAGCCTTCAGTAAGTGATTCAAAGCTCTTGCAATATATTCCAAGTATGTCCGCAAACAATTGATAAGTGACCATGTCTAATTCATTAATTTTCAAACTTTCAAAATAGAATTACAATTTTCTTGTAGAATGCAAAACAATTGTAGTTACTATATCTATTAATTTCTGAATATAAAATATGTTCTAGAAATATTTTGGTAGTCAAAACCCGATTTTGCTTGTCTATTATACATAAACAAATATTGCTTCAATACTAAAATCTGCCATTGTTGTAAAACACTCTTGTCTAAAGGCCTTTAAAATGTGGCTCAAAAGTTTAAATTTACATTTTTATTAAAAAAATATTTGTAATATTTTTCATATATAATAGAATTGTTAACATTTATTTTGAAATAAAACGTCTTATTGAATTGTACATCAGGACAATTTATGTAGGAAAAATTTTAAAAATAGTGTCTTAAGTGTTATAAAAACCATGAACTCTTTATAAGAGCAAAAGACATAATCATGGATAATTTCAGGAGTTTCGTAAGGTAATGAGCACTGAATTTTATTATACAGAGATAGCTCAGTAAAGAATAAATGCTCGAAACACTTTACCATTTGGGACCTGAAATAATATTTATGGAAACAAAAGGGAAACTTGCGACTAAATTTGAAGACCAAGATTGGGTTTTAGATTTGGCTTTTTTAGTAGACTTAACAGAACATTTGAATGATTTAAATTTGAGGTTTCAAGGAAAAGATCAATTTACTAATGTATTCAAAACAATTACAGCATCTGTAAGAAAATTGAAATTTGGCATTGTTAAAGTAAGATTAGTCGCATTTCACTGCTTTGACTGCTCATAAATCGGTGAGTTTCACAAAATATGCTGCATTAATTTTTGATTTAATCCAAGAGTTTGGATGTGTGGATTTCAAGATTTTCTAAAAAATAGTATTTCACCATTTTTTTCAACCCCATTATCTTCAAATAGAATGAATTGACCAGCAAAGTGACATTTAACTGAAAGAAAGATTTGGAAATGTTTATTTATATATAAATGTATACTAGAGAGAGGGGGAGGGGTGTGTGTCTTGGAGATTACCTATCATGAGTAAATATCCTAATTTTCCCAATCATGTGTTATTGTCTTCAGCTTTTGGCAGTACCTATATTTGTGAACAATTATTTTCAAGAATGAAGCATATAAAAATATGGACAAAGATCTTGAAAATGTATTGAGAATTTCAACCTCATCTGTTGATCCTGATATCGATTTGCTTGTTGAACAAAAGCAAATTAATCTATATCATTAATTTTGATTTTATAAAGATGGAAAAATCCAAACTAAATGAAACATAACTTTTACAAATTTAAAATATGTATTTATACACACATTGATCCAAATTTTAAAAATTTGTATTTTAATTAAACTACATTGCTAATTTTTATTTCAATTTGCTGAAAAAATACTGTATGTGTGGCCCAGAAAACACTTTTTTACAATGGACCCTCAAAACAGTCATAGTTTAGACATCCATGTTGTAAAGCGTTTCTTAATGATTGATTTTGTCACAGAAATGGTAGAAGCTATGAAGAAGGTTGCCTCTCTGGATGTAGAACTGACCGTAGAAGAGAGGAACCTGTTATCTGTGGCTTACAAGAATGTAATTGGGGCTCGTAGAGCATCCTGGAGGATCATTAGCAGCATTGAACAAAAGGAGGAAAACAAAGGTGCAGAAGGAAAACTTGATATGATCAAACAGTATAGACTCCAAGTAAGTAATTTTTACAGCTACTCCAGATTTAATCTTTATGAAACTGTTGCTTTCTGTGAACTTTTAATACTTTCTTGCTTCATGCATTTTCTGCGAGTCTTTAAATTTTGACATGTTAAATTGGACCAGCAATTACAAAATCATAAATCAGTTTAAGATGGTTATCATAGTAAATCATTAAGGCAATAAGTCTTTAAAATGTAGGCTTTGATAAGGAAACTTGTGTAATTTGACTGCTTATGTAAGCATTTTTACCATGTCTTTATTAACTTGCTTTCTTGTCTGTCTGGGTAGAATTTTTGAATTAATTTTAAACTAACTTCTTAATGGGCTAGAGACTTGAACTTTTTACCATAGCTCAGAAGTGGATGACAATGCATGGAAATGTAAATGTTTGTCGAAATCAGCGCCCGGGTTCGAGACGAAGGGCCCCATAACTCTGGAACTTAAAAGAACAAAGACCACCTGTTGATAGCACAGGTCGAGTTGCTTATATATATACAACTTCGTGGCTTCCCGATGGGCTAGAGACTTGAACTTTGGACAATAGCTCAGAATTGGATGGCAATTCATGAAAATAGTTGTAAAAAAAACATGGTGTATATAAAAGTTTTTAAGAATTATCTTTCTTTGTTATACTTAGACTGCTTGAGATTATTGGAATGATTTTGAACAAAGTTGATTGATCATGATTAAGTTACATTTGTATGTTGAAATTTTTTATGCTAGCTGTGATTGACCAAAAATTGTTTTGTAATGGATGTATTGACCATTCCCAATTTACATGAATATGTATATACTGAATAAGAACTGTAAAAAAGAAACTTGAGGCAGGGCTCTAGTGCAGGTTGCAGTAGTCAATGTAGTGGTCTCGTGGCCAGCATGCCATTGAGAGACCAGCACCACTGAAGACCCATTGTGTAGAGGATCTGATGCACATTAAATATGTCAAGGCTCATGCATCCTCCCAGTAGTTTGGAATTTAGGAGGGGGTGTCAGCTCAAGTGTCGTCCTCTGCACTTGACCATGGTTCAAAATTAAAGTCAGTCGCACCAAAATCCCTCAAGTTGCTGAATTGTATGTTAATATTCACTCACTTCTACAGGTTGCAAATACCGAAGGATAAGGATCAAAAAGGTTTAAAGACTGGCCTGAGAAAAGATTTCTTTTCGTCCAATGTGGGCATGACATAGCTGTAGAGCAGCTGATGTAGATTCAAATTATACTCGTGCCAAGAGTAACTGCTAATTGCCGAAGGGTGCTTAGTTCCACCTCCATAATAATTTTGTTTAGGTTAAATGATTTTGTTAAAAATAACTATTAATTCTAAGTAATTCTTGCATTGGGATCTACATTAAAAAAATAACCTTGACCAATAAAAATATTGAGTTTTTCTATAATTATTGATGAGAAATGAGCAAGGTATATGTACTAGTTTAAATTTATATATATAAAGACTTAAACATGACAACATGTTAGAAAGCTTTCTAACAACTGGGCTGAGAAGGGATGAGGATTACTAGTTATGCCTTCTGGATTGTTAGATGGCTTAAATATCCTTACAAATGAAGTATTTTTAAGTATATTTCTCTCTGAAATTATTTAAAAGTGAATTTATTTTCTGTAGAATTTTATCTTTATTAAAATTTTTTGGTACTTGAGCATTATTACAACCTAATGGTTACTTAATATGAAATGAAGCATGTGGTTGCCAGTTCAGTGCATACGACACGTGCGAAATCAGGGCTACCAACTTGGAGAGTTATTTTGAATGTTGGCAGTGTTGCAATGATACACAAGTACCAAATTTTCTTCAGTTGGACTATATTCTAAATTTTTAATGACTTTTATTATTAAAATATTATAACATTATTTTTAACTTATCAAGCTTTATTTAGAGTTTTCCTTTTAAAGGTGATGATAGAAATCTTTTTTATATATAGTTAATCTTAATTACTGAAAGTAATACACACACTGAATCAACTTGCTTTTTTTAAACTTAAAACATGAATTGGCTATGAGAATTCAAAATTGTGAAAAATCCCCATTTTAAAGAAATTCAGAGTGCCTGAAATATTTGTTAAGGTAATTTATTAATCATTTATATATTGTTCAGTTAGCTTGTACTTGATTTGTAGTGTGTTCATCTTACTGAAAATCTTGCGTACGGTTGATAGTGTTCTTGGTCATGGTTATTTCTGAAGTATCGAGCTTTATTTCATTGAAATGCATCTTTATTTGTTTTCTGATTCTGTCAATAGGTAGAGTCCGAATTGAAAGAAATCTGCCAAGACATCCTTGATGTACTTGACAAGCATCTTATTCCAACTGCATCAACTGGAGAATCCAAAGTATTTTATTATAAAATGTAAGAGTTATGTTTATAATTTTAATTTTTCAAGGCTTTGAAAATGTTCTTTGCTTTTTTACTGTGTTAGTCATAATTCTTTAAACTTGCTCTATTCTGGATGATTTGTAGAACTGCATGTGTAGGTATAAGATCAAGTTTATTGTAACTTTGAAATATTTATTTCAAAATTGATATTTCAAGGGATGGAGTTATTTAAGAGAATCTATTCTTTATTTGTACTTCATTACAAACCTTTCGTAGAAAAATCAGGATGTTGATTTAAGATTTGGTTGTATATGTAAAATATTCGAAACATAATGAACGTTCTTATTTTACTAATGAAATATTCGTTTATTGAACACTATGCAATTTACAGGAAAGGTGATTATCACCGATATTTGGCTGAATTCGCTACTGGCAACGATAGGAAGGAAGCCGCCGAAAACAGTTTAGTAGCTTATAAGGCTGCCAGTGACATTGCCATGACAGAACTGCCTCCTACACATCCAATCAGGTACAGTGCTGATTTCGGTACTTAATTTGAATTTTATTTTTAAAATATTGAGTTTATTTGTTTAAACATACTGTCTATAAATGTAATTGTTACCTGCCAAGTTACCATATTTTTGAATCCATATGTTTAGTTATCTTGGAGTTCATTAACCTGCCAACAGATGGCTGCACAAGTTGAGCCAGTTTTAAGAAAAGATTCAATGAATTAGCAGAAATATATAAAATTGAGTAAAATATAAAGTATAGAACATGTATAGAGAACTTCTAAGATGAATCTCTAAATTTTATATTTAGACATTTGTATCAATTTACTGTTTTGAATTTTTAGTTATTAAACTGTATTGCCATGACTGCTTGATTTTGTAACAAACGGTTTTAAAAACATTGTTAAAATTTCCTGTCTTGAGATTCCTTTCATTTTTGAGTACTATCCCTTCTTTGTTGCATTTCAAATAGTCTTGGTAGGTTTTAATGCATATTTTTTCTGTTTATTTAGGCTAAATATCAAGAGATGAACATAACTTTTTGTTGAAATTATAATTACTCAAAGTTTTAAAGTATTAAACATGCCTTGATCGAAATAGCATCTTAAAATAGTACCTGAACATTTCACCTATTGTCTGAAGAAGAGTCAAACTGTTCATTAGAAATGAAACATTCCTGAGCTTGAATGTATGTTGCTAGATATTACATTAAGCTATTTTCTTTTTAGACTGGGTCTTGCTCTGAATTTCTCCGTGTTTTACTTTGAGATCTTGAATGCCCCAGATCGTGCGTGTCGTCTCGCCAAGGCCGCCTTTGATGATGCCATCGCGGAACTAGATACTTTAAGTGAGGAGAGCTACAAGGACTCTACCCTCATCATGCAGCTGCTCAGGGACAACCTCACTCTATGGACATCAGACATGCAACATGATGGTGAGTTTTCCTTTGTTATATATTTTTAAATTTCATTATGTATTTCTTGCAAATTTTACCATTTGTTAAATAACTAAAAGATAGTAATTGGTAACTTAAAAGAAATTGGTTGTGATATAGCAGAGTACACTTATTAAAATATTTTATCAATCGTGCATTTATATATTTATGCAAGCAGAGTATTGTAATTAGATAATTGTGTACAGTGTTATGGAACCAGTTTTAAATTTTACTTCGCTGTGTCTGGAAAAGTTGGTTGCTATTGGGGAAATGGTCATAGAGTATCAGTAAGTGCTGATCAATTCTTTACTGATAAGTATTCTTTCAAAATAACTTTAAAAATTGGTACTTCTGATCAAAATATTCAATTGCTAAATGTATCTATCCTTGGGTTTTGAAAATTTTCCCATTTGTCTTTAAAAATTTATATCAAAATTTGCACTTTATTTTCTCCAAGTGTAGTATGTAGTGTACTGATTCTTATCTCAACCAAGTGTAATTTATTTTTACAGGGGAAGGTGGTGAACAGAAAGAAGCTGCCCCAGAAACTGAAGATCAAGATGTGTCTTAAAAGCACGTGATATTCTAAATGTCTCCAATAATTCTCGAAGAGAAACTTGTGAGAAAGACTATTTGCATTGGTTGCCCCTGTAGAGTTTTCCTTTGCTCATCTTGTGAATACCCTGTTTCATTTTTATCTTATTAGGAGCCTAGCTATTTTCCATTTTTTATATAATTGCCTATTCTGCTGTTTGGAGCAAACCTCCTTGAAATTGAATTATTTTTGTCTTCTAAAAAAAAATCTTATCACTTGTCTCTTTATATACATGCAATTATTAATCGCATCCTATTAAAATTAAAAGTGCATGTTGGATAATCTGCTCCAAACATGCATCAATCTGGTTAAAACAGACTACGCGTTTAAATAATCCTGTATTAAAATAAGTGTAGTTCGTAAATGAATCTCTGTAGTTAAATATTTTGATTTTCTTTTGTACTAGACTATTTGGATATATCCCCAAAATGTGCATAAATGTAGGATACTGCATGCATCAAATCATCATTAGGCTGAAATCTTAGTTTTAATAAAAGAATTGTTTTTTTTCTCTCTATGTGGATCAATGGCAGTCGTTTAGAAGCTTGATAAGTTTATTCTCCCTCCATTCCATGTTTTTCTTCATGTCATGCAATAAATTTATAAAATTTGTATAATAAAATCAAATTTGTTTTATTCTCTGCAATTGCTATCATTCCATAATTATCCTTTGTAATTTTCTATTTATCTGTTGTAAATTTTTGAGTGCTGGCTTTCTTTGAAGAAAAGTTTAAAATTGTTTAACTTTTTTACGAGATTTTTTATTTAATCATTTAAGATATTCAACTTTTTAAATCGCTTTGTCTTTGTGTGTTTAAATCATTCAGGAATAAAACGGTATCTTCCACATACTGTGAAAATTGTAATTTAATTTTGTCATTCGGGAAAAATCTGTCAAATTAGTCTTTGCTATTACTGTTTTATCCCTTATCTACAGTGCTTTTTGGTCATAGTACCCTGCTTGTATAATATGTATTTATTTTTTATTATATACATGATTTTTTTCTCACATTTTGTGTATTTTAATTTAGAGCATAACTCATCTTTTCTTTGCCAGAAAGGGGGAAAAAACCTGGTTTTAATTTGGCCTTTATTTTATCTCTTTGATCACTTTAGGGCTAAACTTTAGATGGGTTTCATCAATTTCTCTAACATTGATGCACTGTAGTATATATAAGTATGTGCCGTGTATCTGTCTTTAACAAAATAAAAGCTGTCTTCTGTAGTCATTCTTTGTATATTTGTGCATTATTTGAAAGCTTACATTTATATATTTAAAAATTAATTCTGAAATTTTTGCATTGAATGGCAGATTATTTTGAACATTGTGACTGATATAATAAAAAACTGGAGACCTGATGTGCACTGAGTTTTGTGTCTTATCTAACATCAGACAAATGATTTGTAGTATTTAAGTACTGCACACGTCTTTTATATATATATTCATTCATTATCATAAATTTAATTGAAATGTTTATCTCTGAAATCAATTTTTAAAAGGTAACTATGTAATTTCTTGTTAAATATTATTCAGAACTTTGAGAACTTTAAATTTTAACAAACTCTGGGTATATTAAAGTTAACTATGATGCATTGTAATTCCTCTAAAAACATTTTTTAAGGAATACTGTAGTGTATTAAATATTAGAAACTAATCTGTCTTTACTTTGCATAAAAACTTCACATTTTGAAAGACTAAGAATTTGCAAACTAAATAGAAATGTCATTCCCAAACATCAGTAGCTCTCGTTAAAGTGTGGGAAAACTAGTTCTGTTTAGTTATAAACAATCAAATTTATTAAAGGGAATAAAATAATTTGCAAAAGTAATTAACTGTTCTGACAGGATGAAACATACTTGTCATTTCAAATGTTATTCAGTTCTAAAAATATATTGTACTCTGATGTGTTAGGGAGCAATATTTCAAGTTTTTAAAACTGCATTCAATTTCCTCAGTATATCGAAAGATATTTAATAGCTTTGTGATGGTATTATAAACATGTAAAGTAACTTTTAAAATGAAGAGGTAAGATTTTTTAATCAAAGTTATGTTTTGGCCTTAACTTTTAATGGTGATAAGTACAGGGTTATTTAATTTCCCCTAATGTTTCGAAACAGGCCACATAAACAATTTAAGTTTTATTTACACACCTGTGAGTGAAACGTTGATTATACTGCATACATCAATGCTAGTCCAGTTCTGCCACTCTACAAAACATGGTGCTATCAACATTATGTAGCTGTGGTAGCCTAGTGGTTAAGGTAATTTACTTGTAGAAGAGAGGAGTGTCATGAGTGCAAGCCAAGTACCACTGAAGACTTATTGTGCAGAGGGGACTGATGCACATTAAATGTCATGGCTCAAACATCCTCTTGTTGGTGTTGAGTAGAGGCAGATGCCAGCTCGGGTGTCATAATTTGATCACAATGGTTCAAAATTACAAGGACTGTTGCCTTCAAGTAGCTAAATAGTGTAATGTTCATATTCACTTTGTATAAATGTGATTGATAACAGTTATGCATTTCTGCTGCATCGGAAGATAAAAGGGGTTACAAAAACTTGGTCTAATGTAAAAGACTTTTTGGATAACACAAGTTGCAAGTATTGTTTATTACCATTTTGAATGTGGTGAGAACTGGACTATAGTGACTTGTGCTGGGTGGCCCAGGGTTCACATAGACGTCTACACTATTAAAAATTCGAAGGTAAACAAACGTATCTATGTGCATCTATCTTCTCACGAACAGCACCACGCAGAAAGTCGAGGAGGGAACCAAAAGATCGGGAATTTTCCGGGGAAGCCGTATTGCCTATTTATATTCCGATATTGTAATTAGTTGAAAAGATATTAATTAAAAACCTTAAAACTCCTAATTGTTTTACTCCTGCCGGTTGTTTACTTGGCGGAACTTCCCTTCCGTTTCGGCCGAGCGGTAATCTTACGTTTTCCATCATATTAAAATTGCCATCTAATTTTCGATGTCGAAATTAGACAAAAAATAATTACAGAATCGAAAAGATCATTTATTTCGCCATGACACTGTACAATTTTTTTTTTGTAAAATAACGATATTTTCTATTTGTTTCGAATTTTTTAAAATGGTGTTAAAACTGATGCATTTTTATGAAAATTATTTCTAAATCGTTGGGTATGAATTACTTTTCGTGTTATTAAATCGATATTCTACACTAATTAACTTCAAGCCTTTATCTTTTAGATCCATTCATTTAAAAAATAAAATTCCCAAAACTTTTTTTTAAGAATATTTAAAAAGTAGTCTTAATTTTTACTTCACACTGAATAACTTCGTCATTTATAAAGATAATCTCACAAAACCTTTTTCCGTGTGTACAGTAATATTATCCGTAACATATACGAAGATTGAAAAAATTGCTTCAAAATTACGGATTTAAAAAAAAATTGTGATTTTCGTAAACTTATGTTTTCTGAGAAATAAATTAAAAAGTAGTAATTTGTACATTTTTTATTTCAAAGTACGTTATTTTTGTAAATAGTTGATGTTTGAGAGTATTGACGTAAAAATTATGCCCTTAAATGAAGGTAATTATTTTTTTAAAATAATTCAAAATACGCGATTTTACATTTAGCCAAACATTGGCGTCGAAAATTAGCTTTGCGCCAAAGACTTCTGACATGTTTCGCCATCGACCGCATCTAACTCAAGGGTTACACTAAAAAAATTCTCCCTTAAACAGGGGGAAATCAGTAACTTTGGCGAGTCAAAAAAAAAAAAAATGCGAGTGAAAAAATTACTTTTTCGTCCTCCCATTCATTATTGTTGCATATTTTCATTTTTCGCTACGGGTCCCGGTAGCGCTTCGCTTCATTTACACCGTATAGCAGATCGTGTCTCTGCGAGTTCGAATCGTGGATGATCTCTTTTTCATTTCTGCTAATTTTTCCGAGGTAAATTAATTTTACTGATAAATACCTATTTTAACATGATCCTCTGTTATTTTAATGTACTTTTTTTTTGCCTTCTAAAAGGTCTTTTTCTGATTTTTAATCATTCAAGTTTTTTTTCTGATTTTTAATCATTCAAAGTAATTTCAATCTTTTTCAACAATTCGATTTTGTTCATTTCTGCTTTTTTTTCCCACCCGTAAATTATTTCTCTCTTCTTCAATGATTGAATTCACTTGCTGCATCCCCACTGATCTGAAATTTACTTCATTTTCAGTGCTGCCATTATGTAAGCAAATGGTATGTCACACAATTAATTGCTAAATGAGCATTTTTAATCAATTTTATTAAAAATAATAATTTAGTTTTGTGTAATATAATTTTTTTCGCAGATACGTGTTTAAATAATTTTAACAGAGTGGAATGAAAAACTATAAAATTAAAAAAATTAAATGTTTTTATCAAATAGTATTTTTTTCTTTTTGAATGTTTTTTTCAGTGAATGTTAGCATATAACTAGGTTTTCCCCCAAAAGTGGATTTTTAACACTTATATATATTTAATCAAACATCCAAACGTTTCAAGAGCTATCTGTAGAATGTTTTTTATTAGTATTTATTGATAATGGATTTAAATTAATATATTTTTTTAAAATTAAAATGCATTCAATGCATTTCTGAGATTCATTTAAAATATTTATCAGAATTGAAATTTTTGTTCTCTTTCATAAAACTTATAGTTTACTTTAAAATAATGCGTAATTGCATGAAACTTTTTTCCCCGTGTCGAATATTTCAAAAAATTCTCACAATTTTCAAGAATTAAAATAGTAGTGAAATTTTGTTATTTGAAAAATTTATACTTTCTGTTCTTTTTTCAGCATACAACTATTTTTAAAAATGCTACAGTTTCGTTTCCGGGAAAAAACTATCTTTCTTTAAAGAATTTTATAGAAAAAAAACAATTTTTTTTTTTTTTTTACAAAACAGTGCCGTTTTGCATATTTTATGATTTTTTCTCATATGAATGAATATCGTTGCGTTTATATCAAAATGATTTTTAAAACTTTTAGAATCAGTGATTTAAAAATTAAAAAGCCGAAAAATTTTTTGAACGAATTGTAATAAAACACTCAAAATACTTAAATCAATCATTTAATAATTTCTTCATTGAAAAAAAAAAAATTGCATTAAATTTTTTCCCGTGTGTCGATTTTGCTTAAAAATTACGGATTTTTAAGATTTTTTTTGTGATTTTCGTAAAATAAAGTTTTTGCGAGAAATAATATAAGCATTATTTTTGTAACCTTTTTCCTTCAAAAATTATTGTTGTTTCCAATCAATATGTAAAAACTTGGAATTTTCAATTAAAAATTGAGCCCTCAAAAATAATGGAAACTTTAAAGACATTCTAAAGGCTTTGCGCATGCGCGAGAATCATTATTATTATTTTTTTCCCCTCTGTTTAACGCTCAGTGGCCATGGTCAAACTTGATGTTGCAATATTTTTTCCGTTATTCATTACTAGATTAATTATGTAATGACAACACTGTATAATCTGTTTTTTTCTGGATAAAACAATAGATTATAGTTTTCTGGACTATACTTTAGCTACCAGTATATAACGATTCATTGGCAAATGAAAATACCACACATCACACAAACCCTTTGTATTATTTTAAGCTCTAAGAAAATAACTATTGTTAAAATAATGAATATGCTTGGTTTTTCGTAATATATTATATCAGAACGTTTTCTTTGTTGCTTTAAATATACATTTTTTTAAGTAAAAACGAATTGTTTTCTGTAAATCATTAATCGAAATTTTTCAATCGTTACGTATAAGGATTTCTTATAACTATGATAAGTAAACCATCTGAACTAAAAAGATTCATACTTTGCTCTTTTAATATCAGTGATTGAATAAATTAAATACCAAACATCATTTATTTGTAACGATTCGGATTTTTTTTTCAAAATAATAATACTTTGCCTATTTTATGATTTCCTCTAAAATGAATAAATATCGATGCATTTTAATGAAAATGATTTTTAAAAAAGTCATTGATCATTTAGAATCAATGATTAAAAAAATAAAACGCCAAAAACTATATTTCTTTAAAGAATTTTATAGGAAAAAAAACAACTTTTTTTTTTACAAAACAATGATGTTTTGCATATTTTATGATTTTTTCTCATATGAATCAATATCGTTGAAGTGAGTGGGTGATTTTAAAATTCACCCTGTTTGCCTATTCGAGAATTTTTTTGACGGACCTCGAAATTTTCAACCATTTTCAAGTGACGAGGACGACACCTGAGCTTTCACCCATCTTAAATAATTACCACACCAACGCAAGAACAAATTTCGAAAAAGGGAGTTTTTATGACATAGTTAAAGAAATCACTCAGATCGCGCGCATACACACACACAAGTGCTATCGGCCTGAGGGAAACACGAAATTTCCATGGGGAGGAAGTTATTCACTCGGTAAAACGAAAGAATTGGAAAGTGAGTGGGTGATTTTTAAATTCGCACTGTTTGCCTATTCGAGGGTTTTTGGTGACGGACCTCGAAATTTTCAACCATGCTCAAGTGACGAGGACGACACATGAGCTTTCACCCGTCTTTAATAATTACCACACCACACAAACGCAAGAACAAAATTCGAAAAAGGGAGTTTTTATGACATTGTTAAAGAAATCACTCACATCGCACGCACACACACACAAGTGCTATCGGCCTGAGGGAAACACGAAAATTCCATGAGGGTGAAGTTATACACTCGGTAAAAATCCGTGCAACGCCGGGCTAAGCGGAGAGGAAAGAAACAAAGAAATCAAAGTAATTTCGGAAAATAATATTGGAAGTGCTGAATTTGTGAAGTTGAGTGAATATTAACGTCCCACTGTTGAGCAACACGAGGCCTTTTAGGGACGGTCCGCGTAATTTTGAACCATGGTCAAGTGACGCGGACGACACCTAAACTGGCTCCCCCTTCTCCTAACTACTACACCACACCAACGGTAGAACGTTTGAGCTCTCGATTTATTTTACGTGCATCCCGCCCCTACACGGTGGGTCTTCAGTGGTACTAGGATCGAGAATTTGTGAAAAGAAGGGAAAATTTTCAGCAACAAAGCCATGACACGCACTCACGTGTCATGCACTCACATCGTACGCGTCAAACCCCACAAAAGTGTTGGTGTTAGAATAAAAGGTGGAAATTAACATGGGGATTAAGTTATACCCTTGGTATAAGCCCGTGCAACGCCGGGCCATGAAAGCTAGTCTACACTATTAAAATTCGAAGGTAAACAAACGTATCTATCTATGTATGTGCGTCTATCTTCTCACGAACCGCACGACGCAGAAAGTCGCGGAAGGTACCAAAAGATTGGGAATTTTCCGGGGAAGCCGTATTGCCCATTTATATTCCGATATTATTATTAGTTGAAAAGATATTAATTAAAAACCTTAAAACGCCTAATTGTTTTAACCCCTACCGGTTGTTTACTTGGCGGTACTTCCGTTCCGTTTCGGTCGAGCGGTGATGCGACGTTTTCGACCATCTTAAAATACTCATCCAATTTTCGGTGTTGAAATCAGACAAAAAATAATTACAGAATCGGAAAGATCATTTATTTCGCCACGATACGGTATAATTTTTTTTGTAAAATAACGATATGTCCTATTTTTTTTTGAATTTTTTAAAATAGTGTTAAAACTGATGCGTTTTTATGAAATTTATTTCTAAATTGTTGGGTATGAATTACTTTTCGTATTATTAAATCGATATTCTACACTAATTAACTTCAAGCCTTTCTCTTTTAGAGCCATTCTTTTAAAAAATAAAATTCCCAAAACTTTTTTTTTAAAGAATTTTTAAAAAGTAGTCCTAATTTTTACTTCACATTGAATCACTTCGTCATTTTTGAAGGTAATCTCACAAAACCTTTTTTCCGTGTGTAAAGTAATATTATCCGTAAGATATACGAAGATTGAAAACATTGCTTCAAAATTACGGATTTTAAAAAACATTTTGTGATTTTCGGAAACTGATGTTTTTCTGAGAAATAAATTAAAAAGTAGTAATTTGTACATTTTTTATTTCAAAGTACGTTATTTTTGCAAATAGTTTGTGATGTTTGAGAGCATTAACGTAAAAATTATGCCCTTAAAATGAAGGTAATGAATTTAAAATAATTTAAAACACGCGATTTTATATTTAGCCAAACATTGGCGTCGAAAATTAGCTTTGCGCCAAAGACTTTTGACCTGTTTCGCCTTCGACCGCATCTAACTAAAGGGTTACATTAAAAAAATTCTGCCTTAAACAGGGGGAAATCAGTAACTTTGGCGAGTAAAAAAAATGCGAGTGAAAAGTTACTTTTTCGTCAATTTTTCTTTACATAACTTTCAAAATTAAATAACTATATTTGTCAGATTAAGATGATAAAATGCATTTCTGAGATTCATTTAAAATATTTAACAGTATCGAAATTTTTGTTCTCTTTCATAAAACTTATAGTTTACTTTATAATAATGCCTAATGTATATTTCTTTTTTTGACATATAATTTCATAATAAAATCGAAGAATTTGCCCATTTCGAAACTTTTTTTTGCATAAATTCGTTAGAAAAAAAAAGCTATGTACTTATTATATATTCTTTATTATTAATTGCTTTTTTTTAAAATATCAAAAATCAATAAATTTTCTGCAATACGTTTAAATGTAATCTTTAATCGAAATCTTTCAATCGTTGTGCGAATATCCTGTGGATTCCCTCCAATTAAAAATTAGTTTCAATTTGAACCTCCAATTCATTATTATTGACTATTTTCATTTTTCGCTACGGGTCTGGGTAGCTCAGTTGGTTAGCGTGCATCGCATCCGGTAGAGCGGATCGTGTCGTTGCGTGTTCGAATCGGGGGATCTCTTTTTTTTCATTTCTGCTAATTTTTCCCACGTAAATTAATTTTACTGATAAATACTTATTTTAACATGATCCTCTGTTATTTTAATGTACTTTTTTTTTTGCCTTCTAAAAGGTTTTTTTCTGATTTTTAATCATTCAAAGTAATTTCTATCTTTTCAACAATTCGATTTTGTTCATTTCTGCTTATTTTTCCCACCCGTAAATTAATTCTGTCTTCTTCAATGATTGAATTCACTTGCTGCATCCCCACTGATCTGAAATTTACTTCATTTTCAGTGCTGTCATTATGAAAGCAAATGGTATGTCACAATTAATTGCTAAATGAGCAATTTTAATCAATTTTATTAAAAATAATTAATAAGTTAGTTTTGTATAATAGAATTTTTTTCGAAGATACGTGTTTAAATAATTTTAACACAGAGTGGAATGAAAAACTATAAAATTAAAATTAAAAAAATTAAATGTTTTTATCAAATTGTATTTTCTTTTTGAAAGTTTTTTTCAGTGAATGTTAGCATATAACTAGGTTTTCCCCCCAAAGTGGATTTTTAACACTTATATATGTTTAATCAAACATCCAAACGTTTCAAGAGCTATCTGTAGAATTTTTTTTATTAGTATTTATTGATAATGGATTTAAATTAATATATTTTTTTAAAATTAAAATGCATTCAATGCATTTCTGAGATTCATTTAAAATATTTATCAGAATTGAAATTTTTGTTCTCTTTCACAAAACTTATAGTTTACTTTAAAATAATGCGTAATTGCATGAAACTTTTTTCACCCGAGTCGAATATTTCAAAAAATCCTCACAATTTTACTCCAAGAATTAAAATAGTAGTGAAATTTTGTAATTTGAAAAATTTATACTTTCTGTCTTTTTTTCAGCATACAACTATTTTTAAAAAAACTACATTTTCGTTTCCGGGAAATAAAAAATTGCAACGAAAGATATGGAAAGTGAGTGGGTGATTTTAAAATTCACCCTGTTTGCCTATTCGAAAATTTTTGGTGACGGACCTCGAAATTTTCAACCATTCTCAAGTGACGAGGACGACACCTGAGCTTTCACCCATCTTTAATAATTACCACACCACACCAACGCAAGAACAAATTTCGAAAAAGGGAGTTTTTATGACATAGTTAAAGAAATCACTCACATCGCGCGCATACACACACACAAGTGCTATCGGCCTGAGGGAAACATGAAATTTCCATGGGGATGAAATTATTCACTCAGGCAAAGGAAAGAATTGGAAAGTGAGTGGGTGATTTTTAAATTCGCACTGTTTGCCTATTCAAGGGTTTTTGGTGACGGACCTCGAAATTTTCAACCATGCTGAAGTGACGAGGACGACATCTGAGCATTCACCCATCTTTAAGAATTACCACACCACACCAACGCAAGAACAAATTCCGAAAAAGGGAGTTTTTATGACATAGTTAAAGATATCACTCACATCGCGCTCACACACACACACACACACAAGTGCTATCGGCCTGAGGGAAACACGAAATTTCCATGGGGAGGAAGTTATTCACTCGGTAAAACGAAAGAATTGGAAAGTGAGTGTGTGATTTTTCAATTCGCACTGTTTGCCTATTCGAGGGTTTTTGGTGACGGACCTCGAAATTTTCAACCATACTCAAGTGACGAGGACGACAAATGAGCTTTCACCCGTCTTTAATAATTACCACACCACACCAACGCAAGAACAAATTTCGAAAAACGGAGTTTTTATGACATTGTTAAAGAAATCACTCACATCGCACGCACACACACACACACACACACACACACACACACACACACACACAAGTGCTATCGGCCTGAGGGAAACACGAAAATTCCATGAGGGTGAAGTTATACACTCGGTAAAAATCCGTGCAACGCCGGGCTAAGCGGAGAGGAAAGAAACAAAGAAATCAAAGTAATTTCGGAAAATAATATTGGAAGTGCTGAATTTGTGAAGTTGAGTGAATATTAACGTCCCACTGTTGAGCAACACGAGGCCTTTTAGGGACGGTCCGCGTAATTTTGAACCATGGTCAAGTGACGCGGACGACACCTAAACTGGCTCCCCCTTCTCCTAACTACTACACCACACCAACGGTAGAACGTTTGAGCTCTCGATTTATTTTACGTGCATCCCGCCCCTACACGGTGGGTCTTCAGTGGTACTAGGATCGAGAATTTGTGAAAAGAAGGGAAAATTTTCAGCAACAAAGCCATGACACGCACTCACGTGTCATGCACTCACATCGTACGCGTCAAACCCCACAAAAGTGTTGGTGTTAGAATAAAAGGTGGAAATTAACATGGGATTAAGTTATACCCTTGGTATAAGCCCGTGCAACGCCGGGCCATGAAAGCTAGTCTACACTATTAAAATTCGAAGGTAAACAAACGTATCTATCTATGTATGTGCGTCTATCTTCTCACGAAC
>BMAO01029320.1:0-15424 GCA_019973975.1 Trichonephila clavata
TGCTACAAATTCTTCTAAAATTTATCGAGATTTTGTGATAATAGATGTAAATTTTACAAAATATCTCGTTAAACAAAAACTGAAAAATGTTATGTATGTATTTTCTGAGAATTCTTGAAAACATTTTTGATGCTTTTTTTACTTAAAATATATTGACTTGATGCTAATGTTGAATAAAATGTGGCAAATACATGTTGGAATTCATATTTTTTGTGATGAAGTGACATTTCAAGTTAAAAATGCATTTTTCAAAAAGTTTGTTTATAAAAATTTGTTCTTTTTTCTCTGAAAATAATTAAAGGATGCTCATAAAATTTCAGTCAAACATAACTCATATGTACACTGAACATAACCATGTACACTGAAGTGTGCCTTAATAAATTTTCCCAAAATAATTTAACATAAAGCATTTATCGTAGAAAAAAAATGAAAATTTTCAAGAAATTCATAGTAATATTTTTATGTTGCATGGTTTTGAAAAAACTTAACAATATATTTCAAAATATCTCACTTCAGCATAAATATTAAAGTCTAATCAATATTCAGACTAAATCAGAAGTCTTAATATTTAACAGTTTCTGAGAAAAATTACACATATATATGTGATGATATGGGATGATTTTTGACGTTACCTGTAAAGCTTATTTTTCACATAAAATTACATAAATTTCATGTTTAAAAACATTAAAAATAGTTTTCTTGTTGTTTTGGATATCATTTATGTAATATTTAAAGAACCTTTTTAATTCTGATACTTTAAGAAATTGTGTTTACATGTGAATATACAAAGCATTAATGAAAATTTTCGAAATGTCATATATTCATGTATTACTGTTTTACAAAGATTATATTTTTTAATTTTTGTCTTCTTTTTCTATAAATTTATTGTATGCAGAACTGGTATTTTTTATTTTATATTTCATATATATTGTGTATACTGAAGTGAAATTTTTGGGATATTCCTCAGACATTTAGTTAAAAAGCAGATGTCGTAACATAGAAAAGGAAAATTTTTATAAAATTCATTATTCTATTGTGCAAAAATGACATTTTTAAACAGGCTGATCAATTTTTTTAAAGAATTTCACTTCTGTATAAAGATAAATGTTTATTTAATGCACACACAAATTTTTAAGTTTTGTGTTCAATAGTTTCTTAGTAAAAGGTACATAAATATATCCCAAAATGCAATGCCCTTTTTCGTTGCACAAAACTTGTTACATACCAAAAGATACACAAATTTCATGTTTAAAAACATAAAATTAGTGTTCTTGTTGGTGTTTTGGATACCATTTATGTAGAAATTTTAAGAAATTGTGTTTACATAAGAATTTATAAAATACTAATGAACTTTTCGAAACTTTCCAAAGTCATATTTTCACATAGTATTTATGGTGATTCATAATCATCTTGGATTACAATAACGTATCAGAACAGAAAATTCTTCAAAAACGGATGCATAATTTGAGAAAAATGATGCAAATGCTGTAAAATATCTCGTTAGATTAAAAGTGAAAAATTCTATATATGTATTTTCTGTGAAATCTAAGTAAAAGAAATAAGTAAAAAGTCTTAAAAGTTATTGAGAATAAGCTAATATTTAAAAAAATAGTGCAAACACAGATTGTAATTCATAATTTTTTCGATGAAGGGACATTTTATAATAAAAATGCAATTATCTCAAAACTTTTTTTTTTAAAATGCGTGTAC
Organism: Trichonephila clavata; assembly: GCA_019973975.1. NCBI lineage: Eukaryota > Metazoa > Arthropoda > Arachnida > Araneae > Nephilidae > Trichonephila > Trichonephila clavata. The sequence continues at coordinate 1,711 of BMAO01029320.1, forward strand.
CTTTTTTCTCAGAACCTATTCAACGGAAGCACTTGGAATCTTCACTGAATATTACTGATATCTAACTATATATATTGCACGGAGCTTTTATTAATATTCCCATAATATTTTTATAAAAGTCAGCTATCGTGAAAAAAAATGACATTTTTCAAAAAATTCTATAGTGATACTGTTTCGATGAATGTTTTTGAAAAAACTAAACAATATATTTGAAAAAGCTTTCGATCATTTTAAATAAAAAAGTCTAATTAATATACAGAAAAAATTTTAAGTCTGTACATTTAATAGTTTCTGAGAAAAAGGTACATAAAAATGCTCAATTTAACATTAGTGGGATAGGGGGTACCGACTATTCTTAAATAAAAGCGTTTTTTTTAAAAGTTTTTTTACTTTTAATTTATTATCTGCAACAAATATATATTAGGAATCTGATCATTCCAAATTTTAATTATCCACGCAATAACCTGCTATGTACATTAAAAATCTTGATTCTCTTCTATATATATATACCATCTGATTTATTTTTGAATTCCGTAAGGATTGTCTTTTTCGAAGTTTGTATCAACTGTTCATCTTTTGGGAAACAAAACACTAACTATTTAAGCACACAAGAGGGAAATCTTTGTATTACTCAAAACCCGGGAAAACACCCCCCTCTTGGTCACGTGATTTTTTTTAGGTGTTAGTATGTCGCGTACTTTTGAATCTTGACCGACCCTGTCCAAACCAGATTTCCGACGAAAGACGAAAAAAACCGAAAGAGCGTTACATTCCCGAGCGTGACGCTTCATTCAAGTTCACTCTTCAGCAAAACGCGCGTAAAGAAGTTATCACTTCAAAAACAATGAAAAGAAACATATCAAATTCTTTTTGTTCCCTAAAGCTCAATAAAAGTTTTGTTTTTCAAAAAACTTGAAAATTTTGTTTTAAATTTAATTATGTTCTTATGAATGTTTTTCTTTCATTGATTTTTATTAATTTCTTACATAAATGCATATCTATGTTCATAACATATGCTTCAATAAACTGAACTTTGTTGATTATATCGATTTTTTACAACGTTCCTTAACGTTTTATCTACCGATGGTACTTATAAGTACCCCTCTCCTTAATATCATATAGAATACCCATATTTTCGAATACTATGAGATACTTAGCAAGAATATTCTTTTAAATCCACTCTTCCATAATATATGACACCAAGGGTTCTATGATGGGTATTTTAGTGAGGGAGGCGGATAGTTTTATAGCAGAAATTACATGTTCAGCTGAGGCATTTTGATTGGATTGCGAAACTTGCGGATACCCACTGAGGATGTCATAGGATATGCCCTGGCTCAAAGTAATGTCCGGGATATTAGCAAGGCTTGTTCCTACTCAAAATCGACGGTGTGGAACATATTACATACGTATGGTGCATATCTATATCGTACGGTCCTGGCGCAGGAACTAATGCCCGGAGACCAAGATCGTCGTTCTGATTTTTGTAATTTCATGTTAAACACACTGGATGAAAATCCATATTTTTTAAAAAGTTTTGTGGTGGGATGAATGCCAGTTCTCGAGGCAAGGCACTATTAATACACAGAATACGCATTATAGGTCCCTCGAAAACTCTCATCTAATACGACTAAATCGCCACCAAGTGCATTGGTCGGAGAATGTGTGGTGCCGAATATGAAAGAGCACCTTAATTGGCCCAATGTATTTCGAGGGACCTTTAACATCAGAATCATGTTCGGAAATTTTATCTGGACCATTAGCCGATTTTTTTAGAAGATGAAGTTTCCTTACGATATTTTCACGCATCTGATACCTGCATGATGGTGCACCAGCACACAAATCTGTGCAACCATGCACATTTTTAACACCGAAATTTGACACTCGAATAATCGGCTACGGCAGCCAACAGGAGTGGACCCCGTGATCACCCAACCTAAGTCCTCTGGATTTCTTTCTCTGGGGCTTCCTAAAAAGCAAAGTGTACGGACGTGAATCTACGAGTAAATCCGATTTACTTAATCAAATCAGCATGGCATGCAGGTCTGTGACAGCAATTATGTTGCAGAAGCTACTGGCAGAGTTTTTGACGCGGGTTCGGTACTGCAATTCTGCAGAAGGCAGTCATTTTGAACATTATTTAAGTGAATTTGGTCATTCGAATATAATAAAGCTCCTGATTCATGATTGGCGCATCATTCTCTTTTCTGCTAAAATTTGAACGGCAAATCCTATGTTCTTTTGCTTCTATTTGTTAAAACAAGCTGTTTTAATCCTTTCGGTACAAGTTGCATTTCTTTAATTTAACTTTCATTGTTTTCCATACAGCAATACAAAAGGTCAATCTATGATGTTTACTACGTAGTTTTAATATTACTATAATTTTTTTCATTTGCTCTTTCTGTAGATAGTGAATTGCTGTTCTCTAAACTCAAATTATATACGACCCCTTTTCTGAGCAATTTAGATGCTTCAACTTTAGGTAGGCATAACTCGGTCAGTTTTTATCATAATACAATAAAACTTTTTGTGTTTACTTTGTTTTTGTGTCGTGCATCTTTTCCTAAATACAAGTGATAGGACCTGGGGAGCGTACAAAAATTTAATTTTTGTAAGTTTTTTGTAAATGGGTTTTTTGGTTCGAAAATCACGTAAAAATATGCTTTACATTTTTAAAAACATTTTTCAAATTGGAAGTGCATATCTAAACTGAACGGTTCGAGAATTAGCTATTGTTTCAAATTAAGGCTGGACACACTGTATAAAATCTTGAAAAATGTATATGAAGAACAGATTGTCAGGAAGAAAGTTAAAGCATGATGCCAAATGACAAAAAATTGCATTAACACTTAACTTTAAAGTGCAAAAGAAAATTACTTTGCTGTGCGTTCATCACATCTACGTTTTCAGTTAAGATCTTCTTAATAAATAATTTTAACTATTTTTCCATAAAAACAAAAGATGAGTACTTATCGGTTGAAAACCATGCAAGTAGGAAACTAGACAAAACTTGGTTAATACCCATTTTTGGCATAAATAGAGTGAAGTTTTTTTTCAAATATTGACAATCCGTTAATAGATTAGTCAGTTTAAATTTATTACTATTTTCCTTTTGTTGTACTGCTAGCTAAGATTTGCTACTGTGTTGTTACAAGAAGTGAGATTTAGAATTTGCAAATTAACAAAATGCAATAATGTTTTTTCTGACGGAAAAATTAAGCCTTTATTTTGATAAAAGTACCGTTAACAGTTCTAAACAAACAAAACACTATCAGAAAACCTTAAGTATGAAAAATTGAAACAGAAACAAAATAAACATAAACACCGTAAAATCCGGCGTATACCACGCACCTACACTTTGAAGCTGTAATTTAAATTTTTAGATATATTCGCCATATAACGCGTACCCCCTTTTATAGGAAGAAACCTGAAATGTACATACGTAATGCATTTATATTTTAAAGTCATTTATTCGAGGTATTATTCCAAGCTTTAGAAAAAAATAGTATACTTCAAGAACTACGTCCCGTTAAGTTCATAAGGTATGTGATTTCTTTTAAATAAACAGTATTTTGATATATGTAGATGTCTAATTTACTTTCTGTGTTCATATTTTCTATTTCGAAAGCTCTCTTTTTTTATACCCAGTGTATAACGAGCACCCATAAATTTCGATTAAACATGTGGGCGTTATACGCCGTATTTTACGGGAAATAAAAAGTAACCTTACATATATAGTGGAAATTGACACTAATTCAAACCAAAAAGCTATTTCAAATAGACTAATTAAAGTATGATATTGATGAAACCATCATAAACAGCTCAGAACAACCGCAAAAACAAAAAACATGTCAAAAAATGGAATAGATAAATGTGCCAAAAAAACTGAAACTCGAAACTTTAATGATGTTAATTGTCGAGAATATGACCATTATTTCGATTTATATTAGTGATAACAACTAAGAAATTACGAGAAAATAAAAGCATTAATTGTGAACATGTACGAACTCTCTTCTTTTGTTTGATTAGAGAGTTTTAAGAAAAGTAAGTGAGGTTCTCAGGCCATACATTTTCCTAGCTTTAAATAGTACACGTCATTATATAAGTTATATGGTGTTGGTGCTGTTGCTTATGCCACATGATCGACAGTAACATCAGATCAAGGTCGATGAAATTCATCGCGGCTAAGGGCTAGAATTTTACGCCTGTCATTAGCCTAAGATTTTGAGCCCCCAAGAAGGTGACAGTACGATTTTTCTCACACAACACGATAGATGGCGACACCATTCGGACCCACTGATTTTACGAGCACGTTCTCCGTTTGTACTTGGCGAGTATTTGGTGGCGTTGGGCATCGAACCCAGGCCATCTGGTCTGGAGTCCGATGCTCTAACCTCTAGGCTACCCACAGCCTATAAGTTATATAAAGGATACTTACGAATTATCACAATGGTGTTAACAACATTATATAAAAGGAAGCACATTGTGTCTAATTCAGTGTGTATGACACATAGGAAGACAAAGCTGCCAAATTGTCGATTTATTTTGGAAGTTTGTATTGTTGCGATATTGTACGTAAATACCATATAAACATATATATTATTTAAATATAATCTATCAAAATAATTTACAAGAAAATATTTTTAAATAATTAGACTTATTGACGTTTAAATCGTATTCTCATAAATAAATTATAAGAATGCATAATTATTTACACATTGCATTCACAGATAAAGGATGGAATAAACAAATCCATCAAGGAATGGACACAAAAAAGAGAACTACTTAACTTCCGCACGTGGAAATGCCGTAAAAGAAAACGTAGTACATCCGAACAATTGGATTATCTTGCCCAGAATAAATCAGAAGTTTTCACTTCTATCGTGTGTTCACATGAGCACACAAACATTTTTTTTTTCTATATAAAAAAAAACCCAGTTATTTTTTTAAATGCTCTTAAATATTTTTTGTTCCGTTAATTCAGAGAACTTTAGCAAGTTGGAGATGAAGACAAAACATCATGTACAGGCAGGAATAGAATTGTATTTATACCATGATTCACACACTCATTCTCATCTTGCGGATACAATCCATAATAATTTAATAATTATTTCCCAACTTTTATATGTATAAAATCATGTACTTTTGAAGAAAGAAATATTATTATTTATCATTAAAGATGAAAAATAACAAGAGAAATATTTTGTAAAAGAGTATTTCTCTCTACATCTACTCTCGGACCCGGCTTGAGGTGTGGGAGGAAGTGAAGGACAACTCGACATAATATTTTTATCTATTCATTTAGCATACTAATTATCACAGACATAATTCAATTAATCAGATAAGATGAGATGTTCCCAGAAAGATCAGAGGGAATTTTGCTACTAGAGGCGCGAATCCTAAAAACACTTATAATCAATTTATTTACATAATATGGATCAATCCGCTACTCTAACATTTGATTTACGATGTACCTATGTGACCAATCGTCTCATAAATATCTTTAACAGTTTAAAGTCCAAAACGCGCAATGAAAATAACTAATACCTGATCGGTTGATATCTTTCCTTACTGTCAGCTTCTCAATATCTCAACCTCCAGGCCACTCAGTCTAATCATCTATTCTCCTCTATCTTACTCACCAGTTGGTAAATCTGTACTATATATAATTGACCTAACCTGCATATCCCGGTTTTTTCATCCAAAATGGTTGGTTCTGGTTGATAACCCAAAGATTTCCCAAGATGGTTAGTAGAAGGACGCGTATAGATCCGTCACAAGAGCATATATATATATAAGAAAATAATTCCTTGAAAAATAGACTCCATGCTTTCATGTAACATAAGTAATTTGTAACGTAATATATGTACATTTTGATTATTCGTTCAAACTCGGCATTTTTTAATATCGACTTAACAAGGAATCTTATTTGTAATTTTAAAAACTCGAGTATTAATTAAACAGCTATATGTTACTAAGAAAGAATACATTTTTTTCATTAATATATAACAGTGTCGAAAATTTTCATTGATAATATTAACAACCATGAAAATGATGATTATACAAATTACACATACATAAACTTATCTCTTAACTATAATACAGTCAAGAAATTAAAATTTTATTTAACTTAGCTTAGTCAATTCCTTTAATATTCTAATGAGAGAACAAACTGCCTTTAGGAGTGTCAATACAACGTGACACTTCTAACGAAGTGTTAATAGATTATTTTTTTATCATCTTTTAATGATAAATTTATCCAACAAGGCATTGCAGTTCTAGTGAAACAAAAGACCAAAAAAAAAAAACCCTTTTGAAAAGTTTATTTTAAAAAAGTTATTTGCATAGTTATGCAACAATTTTCTTATAAATTTTATAACACCTACGAGAATAGTTTCTAAAAATAAATTTTTTTGAATTTCTCTCCATTGCTAAAAATACATAGCAGTGTAAAAAACTTCATAAAGACATATTTTCAAATCCTCATTATGTACGGAAAGTACTGAATAAACGCAACACTTAATACAAATTTCCCTCAGGGAATATTGTGAAGTGACGTTTCTACTAAAATAAAAGTTTGATGAAAGTTAGTTCTTTAGAAATTTTCCTTCCTTGTTTTGTTTCAAAAGATACAAGATATCCTCGTTAGTATAAAGGGGAAAAACAGTTATTAAATGTATCGTTTTAAAAAGAAATATTAATCCTTTTATAGCGCAAAAAGTGTGAAATACCTTTTAAATTTAATATGTTATTATAAAAATAAAAAAAAGTAAGAAATCCCGAGAAAAGTTCTTTAGTGGCCTAAAATTGGAGTAGATAAAAAGTAATTTCTTCTAGTTATATTCTGTCTTATTTTTTTTTAAAAATCTCAAATAATTTTGGTGGTTCTTCGTCATTTGTGGTGTCATCGTAAATTCTTTTCTAATATGCTACAAAAATGTATCGGGATCCTCTAACACAGGAACACATAAAATAAAATAACAAAATAATTCAAAATGTATTTCAATTATGAAATTAATGATTAAAAAAAAATCGGAGCACGCAAATTAAAGTACACTAACTCTAACAAAAATATCACAGTGGATTGTATGTTTATGTTTTGAACAGTTATATTTACAGGAGTCAATTTAAATTTATTTTTAAACAGGTTTGAGCCAAAAATTGGACAAATTTTTCCTTCTTGTCAAATAATTATGGTGCCAGTGAATTACATGCTGGATATGATGTTTTATTAGTGCCATAAAACTCAGATAAATTTAATAAGTTACACTTTATTTATTATTCTTGCTATATTAAATGGAATCAGGACTCAAACCATTGACTTTACTTAAATGTTTTACCTTCCCATTGCATAATTATTTTGTTTAGCACACACAACAAGTCACGGCTGCTGATTTGTCATAGTCAAAATCGGCGCTTCTACAATCGAATGTAATTACTGATTTTGCTAGAGATACATCATTTAGCAGGGCTGATTAAAGTTAAATATTTTGATTCAACCAGTCTTCTCTTTTGAATGGAAATAAAGTTTAGAAATAGGATGTCTGTTTACTTTTGACTTGCTCAGAATAAGGAGGAAAGTTACCTTTCTTGTACTACTTCTAAATGTAACGTTAACAAGCATTCTGTTAAAAAGTCACATTTAAGAATGGTTACAATTGCATTCAGCAATTATTTTCAGTTTATGTAGTAAAATATCAATTACAATTAAGAAAAAAATCTTTGTGTGTCTACATATCCGTCAAACACCAATCAATAAACTCATGATTAGGGATTAAAAACTAATTGCTCCTAATCCCTTTATTAAAATAAATCAAATTTTTTTTTATCGTTTGTCAATACCTTAAGCTGTCAATACTTAAACAAATTTGATCATTTTTTAAAAAAAATAACTGATCATTTATATACAAAGAAAAACATCAAAAATAATTAAAAGTATTTTATTAAACGAAAATTAAGAAAAATAATAATTATCATTACCTGTATCAAACTGTTATTACCTCAAATATATAGTCTTTGGAAGTTTCATAAGATATTTACAATGAAATTAGTTTAGTAACGTACCGATTAACAAATAGGTTTACAATTTTTTTTCTAAAAATTATTAGCTACTTTTCTCTTTTTCTTTATATATATATTTATACCAGCTGACCCGGCCACGCGTTGCTGTGGCTTTGTTTTAATACGTTAGTTCAATATTATCCTAAGCTATTCAATGCAGTCAAATTAATCTTAGTTTATAACTTTAACGGGGTTGAAATAAAGTATAAAACAACAAATTATTTTAATTTTGCATTTCATTCGTCTCCTATTTGAGTATAGTATAATGCATGAATTACTAACAAAGTCGTTAAGTAACAACATATGAAGATTTAATTTTCTAAATGTGGGAGAATAACGGTGATTCTTTGCAATTTTAAAATTATTTTTATCATTTTAAAGTATAAGAACAAATAATTTTATACAACTAATCACTAATCATTGCGCAATATTTTTCGGTAATTCGTATTTTGCTAACTCAAATAGATTCAACGGTTTCCGCCCACTTGAGCATGTAACATCTAGTTGACCATTCGAGAAACATGGATTTTCTAAGTTCAAGTATCAAATGAATATTGTTCGGGTTTCCGATTCATTTATGGTCTTCGCGAAAGCCAAACGAATCGGGAATTGAAGCCTTTTGAATGGTATTAGAGATTCTGACGGTATCAGTGGAATACGTGGCAAAATATTCCATAGTAACAGAACCGAATTTTCGTTTAAACTTTACAGTCAAAATGTTTGCTTCAAGAAGTCCGTGGTATAAATCTTTTGATGTTTAAACGTGCACCATTGCATTGCCTAGCTGAATTTAATTTACGCAGATAATAACCAGGGAACCAAGTGAAGATTATGTGGTGACATTCCTGATACATCTAGAGAATTCAAAAACTCGATTGGAGAATTTACAGTTTTGTTTTCATCAACAATAGTGTCGATTGGTTTAAAAGGCAGTGGATCAACTTACAACAAACCTGTGTCTGGAAGTTTACGTATGGTTATTTCATGCATTATGTATTGGGATGAAGTTCTACTTCACTGTTTCCAATGTTCAGTAGTTGGTAAGGAAATATTTGTACAGATTGATCATCTTGCGAAGGTACTCGCGTATTTATGGTCAGTCGAAGTGTTTCCACGTTTCGCCATAAAAACGATCGTTTTAAACAGGCGTTAATTTCGTGAGCAAAAGTAGAGAGGTTAATGGCTGTTAATGTCTCTCGGAAAACCTCAGACAGTAATACAACAGCAACACCGAATATTCTCTCGTTGCCATTTACATCTTGCAAAGCTCTATGTAATGCTTTGAGTGATTGTTTATGGGTCATGGTACACTAATCCCTGATCATGATTTAATTCATTTGAAATACTGTAGCCAATTCACTCTTTTTTTTCATGGTACATATTGTGTCTTGTATTTTATGAATGTCCAATTGCAGCTGATGTGGAATGTGCAGTTTTTCCACCATCTAACAAAGTGACAGCAATGCCTGAAGATGCAATTTCCTATTGAAATCATATTTTCGCACGACTGCACCTGAAAGTTTAGTTAGCTAAAAGAAATGAAAATCCGGAGGTGGAACTTGAACGCAAAGCCATTTGACCTCATTCCAGCAATATCCAGAAAATTTATGGAAGCTTTTGTAATCCGTATCTAAATTCTTGTTCCCACCCCGAGAAGCACTCGGTGCACACTTTCGACGCCCCTGCTCCTGTAAGTTCAGTCTCTGAAGGGGGACATTACGGTCGGCCGGCATTATCCGGCAAAGTTACGGGAGTTTCTAAAATACGATTTCAGATTATTCTTATTTTCCATTCAGTAAATCACCAATAAATCACCCTTCCACAGTTCTTGCAAAATACTTTCGTCTGGCATTATTTGAAGTAGATATGAGATTATTTTGAACTGGATTGAGAATATTCGGATCGGCGGTTCAGAAATACAATCAAGACACACTTTTTGCATCTCTACGTTGGCAAGTTAAGCTCGTACTACTTTCCGATAATATTCTGATCTGTCCGCATTATCTGGCAAAAATACAGGAATTTCTATATTTTGATTTCAAACTCGCTTAAATCATCTCAAATTACACCTGGAATACACTTTTACCGCGCCAAGAGTTTAAGGGTGAACTTATAAGCCCTTGAGAGTGTAGCAAACCGCAGGTTTTAAGATACTTACATTTAATCACGTTTTATAGTCCTTTTTAGCGTAGAATATAGAGTCATTTTAACGAAAAATCATTAACGTGAAGTTCGAATGCTTATTAAATATTTATTTTTGAAAATATTTTTTAACCTGCAGTTTGCGACACTTCAGGTGGATCAATAAATATATCAATGCAATTAAAATTACATTATGTCCAATATATATTTTTTTACACTGTTTTTCCTGAAATTGAAATGTTTTTTTAAAATTTTATAAAAATAAATTTATTTTTTCAAAAACAGAGGTGATGCATGGTATTTATTTCATAATTATAACTCTTTAAGCCTATTATTCTTTAAAACAATAAAATTTGTCTGATAATAAATTTTTGTAAAATTGGTCTTCGAACCTAGTCGGGTGCCTTAAATATCAGATTCGGATTATCCGTTTTGAAATACACCAGGGACAAAGTGTTCATGATCCAAGGCTTTTAAGGCAAGCCCCTGTGCTACGGTGTGTCTAAAATAGGGTCGGTCGTCTTTATTTGGCAAAGTTCCGGTTATTTTTGGAAACTGACTCCAAAATTGGATTCCACACCCCAAAATACGCCAGGCACTTAATTTCCGTGCATTTTGGTTTTGTAATATCTGCTTCCACAGACACATGAGCAATGCCACCTTTTGTAATTATTCCCTTACGGGAATCTGGTAACGATTTTTCCGAAATTTTTCATATTTCTGGCAATAAAAAAATTATGGCGTGATTAATTGAAATTAAACCATCCTATGTTTTAAGTTGGACGAAATGACACACAGTATGCAAAATTATATTACGATCGGTTGAGTAGTTTCGGAGTCCATTGCGGATAAACACTGTGACACACGTATATTTTATATATTAAGATATATTTATATATATTAAGAGATATATTTATATATTAAGATATATTTATATATATTAAGATATATTTATATATTAAGATATATTTATATATATTAAGATATATTTATATATTAAGATATATTTATATATTAAGATATATTTATATATTAAGATATATTTAAATATTAAGATATATATATATATTTAAATATATATATATAAATATATATATATATATATATAAGTAGACTATTAAATTTTATGGCTATATATTATTAATTTGTGTACTTTATTTGGCAATATAATTACATATTTATAATATTTAATCCTTTTCCTATAGTGCAGTATTTTTGTTTCCTAAGGCCAAGAGTTTGCTATTTTACTACTGTGGCTAATATTTCTTACTGTTCTGACTAGTTATACTTAGGTTCATAACTATTGTATATATTATTTGAATTATATGTATATATATATATATATATTATATATATATATATTAGTAGTAAGTACTCCTTTCACGTATATATCGTAAATCATACTTCATAATTTTGCCTTTTAAAAGGCCTGAATTAAAGGGGGGGAAAAAGAGAATGGCATTTATTTTCTAATTGTGTACATTAATAAATAGTAGAAATTCTTAAATGGTATTAGTATTTGTGCTTTTATAAGTAATGTCAGAACACATTTAAGCTTTTAAAGCCTTTTTGAGTCTCGTTACTCGGATATACTGATATTTGTATACAATGCATAGATATTTGTTTGTAATGCATATATATGATGCAATATGTTTATGTTGTATGTATAAATAAACCTACAAAAATATTAGAATAAACATTGAGAATCATTTGTATTCAACTAAATCTGTATTAATTTTCTTAAAATACTTTTTTAAAAAAAAATTTTCAATGTGCTTAAATACTTTCGATTCCAGTTGGCTAAACATATAACAGTCATTTGATTACCGTTCTAATATTAATTTCATAATTTACCTTTTAGAATCATGTCATCTTTTGTACATTTACATTCAGTCCTATTACTCAAACATCAAACAATCCATTCAGTTACAGAATTCCATGAGGAATAAAATATTCCACCAAGCAGGTGCAATTAACATAGAACCATGACTGTTCCAAACAATTTATTGCTAGAAACGATGATAGTGATTACTACATCTTCTTCATTATTTTGATTAGTATCTTTATCAAAATCATTGTATTAAACGCCAGGACAGATTTCAATTGATATAGTTTGATTAAACCTGTATAGATGTGATACGTATGTACTAATTATAACTAGAACACGAGAATATAGGAAACATAAAACAAACTTCACAGCAAAAATATTTTTTAAAAAAAATATTGCAACAATTCTCATTAGTCTTTCCTAATTCACAAGTTATTCAATTAAAGTTTTCTACGGGAAATTTAAAAATATGCTTACATTACTCTTTTCCAATCGAAAAGAATATCTCCTTGAATTGCATTTCAACCACAGCATCCGAATGAATAATTTAATTCTATTTAATTTCCAGATAAAAATGAATTATAGAAATGATGATCAATGTTTCTTTGGGGGAAATCTGAATTATAGTAAGATTAAATGTGAATCCCTAAATCGATACGCATGCATATGCAAAAACTTTCAGCGAAAGACTTACGAGATAATTTCCAGATATCGAAATCTAGACAACACGTGTGGTATCACATATTTGCATAAAATTTAATTCTGAGAAATTTTCCTTCAAGCTCTTTCAAAATACATTTCTTCGGTATGCTTTTATTATTTATTGGTGAAACTTTGTCTCACGAGATACAATAGATTAATTTGGCATTGGATGAAATTTATCGACTGTAAAATTTTATTTGTTTATAATGTGGTTTACTAAAAACGAAAGTTTCCATTCATTTGCTAAAATTTCCTCAGAGGTGGTAGTCGCTTAGATTTTAATTGCTTTTATGGTAGTTCAGTTTGCACATATGAAATCTTGTAGATCGATCGAAATTTGATCTACATAATTTCAGATGCGTGATTTAAAACCGAAGGAGAGAGAGAGAGAGATTTTTGAAGTCTTATATATTTAAACTTGTTAAAAATAATAATTTGCTGGGTACACTAGAGCTTCAAATATTGTTTTCGCTTAGCATTTGATTCAGTTTTACATCAGTTTGGCCTTTTAACATATTATTTGATTCGTAAGTAATTTTCATTAAAATTGAAATGCATTCAATAAAAATTAAACAAATTTACTTGCATACAAACGTATCAGTTTGTAAAATTCCAACAAGAGTAATGATATAAAATGCGTAGAAAAATATTCTAACCAATTCTCATTTAACAATTTCTTTTTGGAAAAAAAGAAAATATGTTGCCATTAAACATACAAAATATTTTTTAAATGAACTGATTCTTATTTTAAAAAAAAAAAACCGCGAAATCCATTACAGGGCATGCTTTTTTGGAAAAATATTTTTTCCGAAAAGACAAAATTTCTTTTAACGAATGTAAAATTACTTTATGTCCATATTAATTCAATGTTAAAGTTTTTAAAGAAATAACTACTACTTTTTAAAATGAACAGTTTAAAATTTAATGCTTATTCAAATTTAGGCTTAGTGTGTAAGACTTAGAGTTACAGATAGTTATTTT